>JAOVYW010028535.1:11017-30131 GCA_025775045.1 Hiodon tergisus
TGCAGTTTGAACTTGGCAGACATTTTAAAGTTAACAGTAACGCATTGCATTAATTCGTGCGACAGTGTTGTGATTAATAGACGTGTCTTAACATTGAAACCACTTCGAGTAAGTTTGCTGCTAAATTATTCCGTTTATTCCTAAATCAGTTGTATATTTTAGTATCGATTTATTGCAGTACATTGAACATCAGCTTAAGTTTGGTTCGTTTGGGCAAAGTTTTTTTTGTGTGTGTGTGGATAATCTAATGATTTAAATGACAAAAAATTATATATACAGAAATGCCAATATTATCTAATTGTATGGTTTTTACTTTAGTCTCTTAAATGTCTGCCTGCAAAAAAGCTGAATTTAAATGGAGGTTTATGTGAATACAATATTAAGAATTAAAATAATGTAACTTTTTGTGTTAAATGGCATGTCTGACCATTAATATGTAGTTACAATTGTCTGAGTAAGATATTTTGTTAATGCTTTCCTGGTGGTGTCAGATTAAGAACGTGGGGATAACCGTATATTTGAGATTGAGTGTATCTCTCTACTGTCAGAGATACAAAGCAGAAACAGATCCTGACCAAGTACAGGCTCAGTGACCACAGCCTGGCCATTGAGAAAGGCCGGCACCGGCAGACCTGGCTTCCTGAAGAAGAAAGGCTTTGTGGTCACTGAGGCAGGAGAGGTCGAGACAGAGATGCACTTCCTTCTTCAATGTAAAAAATACTCAGAAAATACAAACATATTTTTTAAAATTTGCAAATTTCCTAAATTTGACCAACCCTGAAAAAATCCCAATCCTCTTAGGAGAGGAGAGAAGCACAGCCCAACTAGCAGCTCAGTATGTGTCTGCATGCCACAGACTGAGGGACTCAGAATGAGAGCTCTGCACGGTGACCAAACATTTATCTACACTAAAGTATATGTATGCATGTATATACTATGTAAGTACTTACTGTCCTGATGTTTGTTTATAACATGTTTATTGTTAGTAATGATATGGGGTTTTTTCTTCTTTTCTTTCCATGTGTATATTATATTTCGTATAATTGCTTTGGCAACACCGGCTATTGCATGTCATGCCAATAAAGCACCATTGAATTGAGTTGAATTGTGTGTGTAGAATATCATTGGTGTAGAAGTCGCATAATATTTTTCTGCACAATGACGTGTTCAGTTGTTAGCTGCTGAGGCCGTGACCTGAGTTGATTTCCAGATACTGCGGCTTGTATAAAGCTTTTCACGTCTGATGCTCGAATACTTAACTCTGTTTATAAACCTACCTTAGGATATATAAAAAATATTTTGTGGCAGGGAATGAATGTGCTGGACGGGTACCATTTCAGAATAATTGCTTTTGCTGATCACTAGAGGAACTGGTTGGGCATACTCACTGATGGAGGAGTGACTGGCCTCGTCAATACTGTCCACTGGAGGGAGCTGTTGTTTAGCAGCCAGGCGCCGTGGCTGCCTGAGCTGGAGGAGGATGAGGAACTGAACTGTGGTGGGGTTACCAACAGGTTTCCTTTGTGCCAGGAAATGGAGGCATATGAAGTCATAAGAGTGCCAGATTCAGCGAGCTGAGCAATCTGATAAGAGCGTTCACTGTAGATGGGGAACAGTCAGGCTGATGGCATGGGCATATCTGCTGAGGGACCTGGGAATCGTGGCGTTCATTGATTGCTATCTCCTGGAGCCCAGATATATTTACGCAACAGCCCAAAGCTAGTGCCAAGGGAGCTGATGCTGGTGCACAGACACACAGCTGGTGCCAAGGGAGGTGATGTTGGTGTACAGACACACAGCTGGTGCCAAGGCAGGTGATACTGGTGCACAGACACACAGCTGGTGCCAAGGGAGGTAATGTTGGTGCACAGACACACAGCTGGTGCCAAGGGAGCTGATGCTGGTGCACAGACACACATCTGGTGCCAAGGGAGATGATGCTGGTGCACAGACACACAGCTGGTGCCAAGGGAGGTGATGTTGGTGCACAGATATGCAGCCTAGGCTAGAGAAGGATTCTTCCTTTATATATATTCTAGGGCATGGACATTTCAACCATTAATGTAAATCCGAATAAAACTGACCATTAAAACTGAGTGGCTCCGACGGTGAAAAACCTCAAGTCCAGACTGAGCCCAATGAGCTGAAATTCGTGATATCCAGCTCATGTCTTTCACCGATTGTGACCAGGAGAGCACAGCGGCGACGCACTATTGGCAGAGTGCTACCTGGGCTGGGGTGAGTGGAAATTGGACGGGCTTCGTTCAACTGCTTTCTAACCGGTGTCTCCAATTGGCTCCTTGGGCATCTCTAGGCTGGCAGAGGGACAAGCCTGTCCTCCAATCAGGGCTGAATCTCTCGGATGGGCTGTATAGTCTGCAGAGAGTGAAAGAGACAGGTGGTTCAAAGTGATTGGATTGGAGGAGCCTCACCCTACATGTGGTGTGGTGGCAGGATTCATACTGACGATGGTCTAAGATTAATTTTAAAGTAAGTTAAGTTAAATGAAATGTATAACATACAATAGGTTCTGTCTACTAAATTTGAGGTGTGGCTCTTATCAGATGACTAACCATCTTTAACCTTGGTTCTTTGTGTGTTTAACCCCTCAATCCTTCCCACTTCCGAACTGTGACAAAAAAAAAAACACAGCAGCAAAGCGCTCTGTGAGTACCAACAATTACTTCTAATTAAAAGCAGCCATTTTTATTTATTTTATTTAAAAAAGGTCTAAAGGTCTTTTTAGTCCTTTGTTGGTAAAAAATTTGGTTTTCTCTACACCAACACGGCCCAGGCCCCTGCTCTGGTGCACAGCAAGCTTGGCTTGGCTCGACTGTTTTCTGGGCGTGTTCCTCGTGAACTCGGAGCACTACCTGAGTAGAGCTACCTCAGTGACCACAGCCTGGCCACAGAGAAAGGGCGGCTCAGTGACCACAGCCTGGCCATCGAGAAAGGCCATTTTTACAAAAATAAAATAAAAATACTTGAACATCATTGAAATATCCCATCCCAAATTTAAAGAAATGTCTGAACAAGACTTTTGGTCTTTTTGGGGGAAGCACACAGCACTACTGGCAGCCTGGTTTGTGGCAGCGTGTGTGGCTGGATCAGTTAGAAAGCATGGTACCACATTGTATTAAATAACCCTTTTAAATTAATCTTGTGTGTCATTTAATTTTATCTGTGAAGATACTAGTTAGTCTTATGGTCATGCAAAGTTGATTTGAGTTGAGTGTAAGTAAGATACTCTCGCTTTGTAAGATACTGTTTTACATACTTCTCAACCAGTTAATTTCTGGTAAACAGAGTTAATGTTTAGAAGGGAGAGACTGGGTGAAGCTCCTTTCACAGCCCCAGGTAGCTGCATAGCAGGTAGTTCGTATTGTTAAATATCCTTTAGCAAATTCCAATAAAAAAAGTACCGTGCCGGTTTGACATGGCTAGACACAGGTTGTCAGCTGACTGTCACTAACATTGAATGAGAGAAAAAACAAAAAGGACTCCTGGCATTTGCAATGCCTGAACAGTTTTGTGTTAGGTTCAACTGTGTGCAGAAACAGATCTAATGCAGGGTTGGTGAATCCACAAGGATGCTAACCTCCCTGGTGGAACCTTGGGATTACTGCGGTCATGGTCTTCTCAGGGAGCCCCTTCTGGGAAGGTGTCCTGTACAGCCATGATACAATTCTATTCAGTACAGCTTTGTTGGCATGGCTGTCGATACGCCAAAGCAATTATAAGGAAGAAATAAAAATAAGTAAATGGATAATAGTATGAGATACTGAAATGTTGCAATAGAGACAGAAATTAACCTCTGTACAAGAACATATACAGTCCATCTCTCATCTTCTCCCATCGTCCGATGGAAAGGGTCTCCTTTGTAGACATATGTTGAGTCCGAAGAAAACCTAATGTTTATAGTTTTAGTTTTTTGCATTGATGTGTTGATGTAGGTTAAAGGTATCTGACAATGACCTTTGAGGTTCTGGTCTGTGTCTGCCGTGGTCCGACGGCTGTAACCAAGGAACAGGTGACTCGCATACACACTTATGTGTGGCCCCTATCGCTGGATCACAGTATGCAGCTGCAGGTGACCAGGAGTTCCGCGTGAAGCACTCCCTGGGAGACAGAACTATCTCCCATTCCTATCTACACAAATAAATATAAACACTTTTTTTTTATTATTTGATTCTGCTCCCAGATGAACTGGTTAATTTACTTTGTCCTGTACAAGTCACTGAAAAGGGGTTAGGTAATCCTTTGTCTCAGTAAATCACCTCCACAATAAGTCGGTGACAACCGGTCCCGCAATCCTGCAGTGTTGCAACCGTTTCCTTAGGTCACTGTTGAAATGGCACAGCTTCGGTTGCACAGCAGAATCATAGCACCGAATCAAAATAATTTATTATATTTTTCGTAGGCACACAAATGCATGAAAAGACGCATACTTTAGGCACTTTAAACTTGCACTAATTATTCGCCTTACTTGATCATACATCATAAGGAGTGTCGCAGAATGCGGTTAGATTAATTGGTGCACACTCATGTGAAACTGGAAGATTTCCCGGGTCCGTAATTTTTTTCATTCTTGCTCAACGAAAGTATATTCCTATTGGAAATAATCTTAAAATGTTGTCTGTAGTACGGAGCCATTGATAAAAACACTAAAGATTATTCAGTTTATAAAGTCTTTACTTTTAGAATCTTCTGGTACACACGGACTTGACCTGTATGATGAGCTTCGACTGTCATACAGGTGAAAGCAGCCCCTGAGATCTGGTCTCACATCGCCGATGGAATGCGCAGCACGTGGTTCGAAAGGGCCTCATGATGAACCACGTGAAGAAAAGAATTGCGTGAATGTTCTTTCTGATAACGATCAGAAACTACTGTCTTCTTCCTCTGTCACATGGAATGACAATTACCGAATGATAACAAGGAGATCATTCGGATTACATCCTACGCAGAGGATCCCGTGAATCTCGCAAAAACTGAAAAAGAAAAAAATCTTTATTGAAAGTTGAATTTATCTGTGAAGTCTAACCATTTAATATAATTTCCAAACGCATTTGAACCCGTGCTGTACATTACCATTTTGTACGATGTTATCAGGTAGACACATAGCTGAAGCACTTGCCAACCACATCACCTGTTCCGTTTATCGATATGACAAAAAAAACATTATTAATAAAACAAAGAACCATTTAATGCATTTTAGAATTGTTTTGAAAATTTTGGTCGTTTACACAAGAACTGACTTAACGTTTTTCCCAAATGGAACAAGATGACATGTACAAGAAGTAGCACCCCATCACACACAAATTCTATTTATTATCAGGAATATTTGTATTATAGGTATTGTTTACATACGGTAGTTCTAGTATATATGGATATAAGAACGTTATTCTAGTTGGAACGACTTTAAATTCACCATAATTTGATTTAGATTCTAATAAAATCACGACGCACGGAGCACCAATAGGAGAGCGGGAAATGCGACCCACCCCCATAATCGGTTGAGCTCTGGTGCTCAGTCACACACGCTACCAGTGTACAGGACCAGGCGTCTGTCTGAACACTAAACAATAAACAAATACGCACGAATCATTTCATATTGTTTTAAAGGCTATTTTTTAAATAGGCTATTGTTCTTAGATATAATTGGCAGAGCACACAATTCTTTCGAGAGATGATTTTTCCTAACCCTTTTTGATAAATGTGCAATTAAAGATTTCAATGGGCCTATATGACTGTTATTTTAAAAATAATTTTTGGCTCCTTGATCTTAATTTTTTTCTCTATAATCCGGCTATATTAAGCGACAAATTCCTTGAAAAATAGGTGGTAGTTATGTCACAATAAATACTTTGTTGAATTCTTCGAAGACACTTGATAATATCTGGAATGTTCTAAATTGATTGGCGCTGGTGAGTCATTAAAATATTAGACCCTGAGCTCTTCAACAAAAAATGTATATATATATATATATTAAAAATATTAAAGAGCCCCCTCAGCAATCGTCAGAGTTTACCAATATAGCTCGGTAGCAAGCCATAGTTGGCAGACACAGGCTGGGACTCAATCAAAACTTCGGCAACCTGCTAATTATTGCACTTTATCTAACTACATTTAATGGCCTTTTTTTTGGCCAAAAAAAAAGGGGCCAAAGTGTGGGCAAAAATCATGTGAGATTGCAACTTTACATACAATGGCTTCTTTCTGTGTTTGTTTGGAAATTTAGACAGAACATTTAACTTATTTTTTTGTCCCGTCTAAACTGTAATGTTATCCCACAGTCCATACCCCATCCAGCAAAATCGTTTGCAAAGTCTGGATTCGATTTTTACAATTTATAACCCACTGTCCAATACCATGTGGCATGTAGGGTTTTTAACCAAATAAACAGTGACTCTTTAAGATTTAAACAAATAAAACATTGGTCGTATTGTAATAATTTCATATATTTATGAAATATAAGATATGTATTCCTATATAATTTCACGGCTGACGGATATTCAAAAATGTGGTTTGCTTTCCGTGAGTGAGGGTGGAGTAGCCGGCTATTGTAAGGGCAGTGAACCTCACAGGCATAGCGTGAGACACACCTCCAAACCCGTCCTATATAAGACGGTATAATTATACACCTAACATTTTAAACTTAAACAGCAGAAGCAGCAACACCTCCTTTATGAAATAAAGCCAACATGGGGAATTGCATGCAAGGCGTCTGCGGCAGTCAAAAGAACACTAACATCCGTTTGAGCCTACCTATAGTGTGCTTTGTCTGGCAGGTGGCTATGATCATTCTCTTCGGCGTCTTCATCAGATACAACGAAGAATCCGACGCGAAGTTGTGGCCTGAACACAAACATTCGAAGAACATAACGAGCGATGCAGAGAACGATTTTTACTTTAGATACCCAAGTAAGTGTAATCAAGGCACTGATCAATGATCAATGTAATTTGGGTTGTACCCTTTTTTTCACCCAAGATATTTCAGGGACAAATATTGTAAGAAATTGTTTTATTTGTATTATTTAGAAATTCTTTAGTTATTATATTAAACTTTTAAAGGTTGTTCGCATATTAATAGGGTATTCATGTCTGAAGGTTAGCTGATCCCAGTTAAAATGTAATAGACCAATAGTTGAATACATACATTTGTACTGCCAAAATTATATCTTATTTGTTTTCATGTTGTACACGGCGATTTAATCTGTGTTTTAATTTTCTTTCTTAAAACTCAGGAACCCTCATGCAAATTGCATAATTGTATTTTTAATTTCCATATCTTTTAGGGGCTAGCTGAGGCCTATGTGTGTTTTGAACTGGGTTTGTTAAAATAAGTGGGTTAGCTTATCGTATAGCCATAAAAACTAGGCTACATATATATATATATATATATATATATATATATATATATATATATAATTATCGTAGTGATTAAGGAGCGGCGCAGCGCGGTCGATTCTAATCCCTTCTGGGGATTATTGTAATTATTGTTATTAAAAATTTTTAAATGCATATTTAGTGATTAAATTGAGTACTGTCTTACAGTACCGCAGACGTACTCGTTCCTAAACCATAAATTAAATCAGTTTAGTGGAAAACTGAGCTACCCTTTAAAAATTATTATAATCTATTATCATCTTTCCGAAAACTTTTACCAAAATGTTTTTATATTCAGCTAGCATCAGAGTAGATCGAACAATTACAAGGTGTTTAATTAGGCTTTTACACAGCTTAACTTTATTAGATTTCCGTTTCAACAACAATAACGGTTTCTTTCCGAGCGACGAACTGTTACTGTTGATACTGTTCTTGGATTGTGGCTAGCATTATGTTCCCCTTCTTTTAACTGTATAGATAATATAAGATTATTTCTGTATGCTGTTCGTGTAGCCTGTATTTAATTTTAATTTTATTTCAAGTGTATCGCAGATAATATCAGTAATTCTAATTTATTCATTATTACAAACCTCCTAATTAAGATGTGGTGACAGTCTTATTGATCGCCTCATAATTGTTCGTTCTACTATGATGGTTTTTACTACACCAGAAAATAATTGACGATAATAATAATGGCAATAAACTCATTCCTGCGTCTTTATTTTTAATTCGTTTTATTTTGTACAAAGGGGCGAATAGTCCTGAAATGGATGTGAAGCGGCATGCGCTTTACTTGTTTGAGCAGCAAATGGAAGGCTCACGGTAACTGAGCGAGGAACCCCGTGCATTTCGTATACTTAAAACTATTTTCGGTTTTTAGTTCTCCTGCAATAATCCGTGAAATTAGCTGGGTTTATTATGAAACTATTATGAAAGTGGGGGGTCAGGTGAGTTTGTTTTGTAGTATCCTACTAAATGCATTATATTGAATAGAAAACATGGCTAACATTTAACCTTCAAGGTACATAATCCCTGAACAATTCTGACCAATTGTGACCTTCACCGGGACTAGGTAAAAACTGGACGTAAATGTGCCCGGATGGGGCAGTTGTTCTGGTCTGATAGGGTGGGGCGGTGAGTGTCTGCACTGCTACATGTCACAGTATGGACAAACGATGTAGCTGCACAAATGTGCTAGCACGTAATTTTTTTTTATTTTTTTTTAAATGTTTTTTTTCTTTCTCGCACATGCAAGTCTCTGTATAATAATACAAGTCATGGATATTTGTTTAAATCTGATAGTCCTCATAGAGCTCTGAACTATAGAGCAGGGCGTGACATGCCTGATTCTCCCTCAAGGCAGCTCACAGGTGTTCAGTGTATATAAACCTACTGAGAGGTTTTGAATACCATGTGATGGATGGTTTCTTGTCTTTTGTGTTTGTTGTAACCTGCACTGTTGACAGGGATTTGAAGTGTAATGTGACCTGGGTGAAATGGGGGCTGGAAGGAAGGACATGCAGAATTGCAACAGTGACAGTTCTTCCTATTGCAAAAACCACACCTGATTTGTCAAAGCTGTGCACCACTCAGGGAAGAGGTTATTGGTCCCAGAGTCCCAGACTCTTTACAAAGTCTGATCTAAAATGCATTTTCCTACCTGTTGTACCTGTATACTAATGTGATACAGGGGCATGCTTTTGTAACAGATATTATCAGAACTTAAACCGTAAAAAAGTAAAATGAGCAATATGCCAGGATTTTGGGTGTGTACAATGAGGCCTACCAGACAAGGTCCTGTGGCAGTATGTAAGGACACTCCCTCTAGTGAAAAATGTGGTGTAAGTGATCAGGTGATTCTTTTTTAATTAACCAATGCAGAGTTGCGCAATGGGAGTGCTCCTGCAGAAAAGCCCTTTAATTTAAGTCAACCTTGACAATATTCTACCAAATCCTACGGCCCGGTCTAATCTGTTTGTGTAGTCTGCCCCCATGGAGCTGATGGTTTCATGGCCAGTAGTGATGATTAATCCAGAGAAGGAAAAGATGGATTTTACCACCCCCTCCCCAGCCCTTTATCTTGTTAATAGAAATTGGTTTTGCATGTCATTGAAAACAATTGTGCTGTCTGTAATCCTTAAACTATTTACAGCTGCCAGTTTACAGCCTAGCCAGCAGGCTGATTGCCATGACGCCTTCTTCTGAGAAATGCCAGCATCCAGTAACGACCTTGTCCGTGTTTTATTTACTGTGCACCCTGTTATCTCTGTTGGTGGTGTGCCCGTTCTCTGTATGATGTGTACTGACACCCATGTTGAAGAAGGGTGGTTAGAAAAGGTTGGACGATCTTTCCCCCTTGCTGCGGTGTGTCCGCTCAGCTTCCACTCACAGCCGGTCTCCTCCCTCGCTCCTGCAGGCTTCCAGGACGTCCATGTAATGATCTTTGTGGGCTTCGGGTTCCTCATGACCTTCATGAAGCGTTACAGCTTTGGGGCGGTGGGCTTCAACTTTCTGATTGCTGCCTTTGGGATTCAGTGGGCACTGCTGATGCAGGGCTGGTTTGGGTCGCTGGACTACACCGACGGGAAGATCAAAATTGGAGTGGAGAAGTACGAGCACCTTCCTCCTAAATGTTAAGACACCATCACATGTTGACACTTAGCACTGCCCCCATCGAAGTGTTAAAGACCGTCATTTTAATTATCTGCAATCATACAGTAGGGAAGTGACCTCTGCACCTGTCTAATTCATTCCTGCAGTTTGTGTGTCAAAACTCTAATGAAGCTTTAATGAGCTTGTGAGCGACTGGCGTTGGCTGCATAGCTGAACTGGCGTCATAAGTTAATCCTAAATTCCCTCCTGCTGACTGCCTGGTCTGGCCTGCTTACTGTATAAGCAGATGTGGAAAGATTCCCTAAGCACCTGCCCGAAATTCTCCTTTCCCCCTGTAGCCTCATCAATGCTGACTTCTGTGTGGCCGCCTGCCTGATCGCGTACGGCGCTGTGCTGGGCAAGGTCAGTCCAGTCCAGCTGCTGGTCTTGACACTGTTTGGCGTCACGCTCTTTGCTGTGGAGGAACACATCATTCTGCACGTCATTCATGTGAGTTGCTGGCACCTCACCCCAAACCCACCTTCTTTGCTTTACAAATATCTGTGGCACAACATGGCCCTGCTGGCATCATGCACGGAAGGGTTGGCTCCGTTTGCAAATGCCTCAAGCAGGGTAGTGACATTGTATCTTGGAATAATTGTCAGAGTGGGTGAAAGGATGAAAATGACCTGCTCTGTTCAAGAGTGACCAAGCGTTTGTTTTCTGACAGGCCAAGGATGCTGGTGGCTCCATGGTGATCCACACGTTTGGGGCCTATTATGGGCTGGCCATCTCTTGGGTTCTCTACCGGCCAAACCTGGAACAGAGCAAGCGCTTGCAGGGCTCAGTGTATCACTCAGACGTATTTGCCATGATCGGTGAGCTTGGCCTAAGGACTGTGTAGACATGTTGTGCACTGCATTTTGGGTGTTTTTCTGACTGTGTGAAGTGTGTAACACTCCATGGCTACTCACAGGTACCCTCTTCCTATGGATGTTCTGGCCTAGTTTCAACTCTGCCATCTCATACCACGGAGATGGTCAGCACAGGGCCGCCATTAACACCTACCTGGCACTGGCTGCCACTGTTCTCACCACCGTGGCCATCTCCAGCCTCTCCCAGAAGAAGGGCAAGCTGGACATGGTACCCATTTCCCCTTTCAGTCTTCCTCTGTGGGCCTGGTTTTCGTTATAGTCAGCATCTGACTGTGATTCCTGCACTGCATGTCTGTCTGACTTTTTACTCTGTTGCTCTGGTCCAGGTTCACATCCAGAACTCTACGCTGGCTGGAGGTGTGGCCGTGGGGACGGCCGCTGAATTCATGTTAATGCCATACGGTGCTCTGATCGTGGGCTTCTTGTGCGGTATTATCTCCACGCTTGGCTACATCTACATCACGGTGAGTTTTGGGACCTCAATAACTGTTGCTGTCCATCAAGAAGCAATGCCTCAGTGAACCAGGAGGACCTGCGGCCGTAGAGGAGTAATTCCTTTGCCTTGTCCCTGGATCTCCAACCCTGCAGCCCTTCCTCGAGAAGAAGCTGAAGATCCAGGATACCTGTGGGATCCACAATTTGCATGCCATGCCAGGCGTCATCGGGGGCATCGTTGGCGCAATCACTGCGGCTGCCGCCAGTGAATCAGTGTACGGAAAGGAGGGGTGCGTACCAATCCACCAGTCGCCTCGGTCCTCTAGACCCCCCTGTCTTTCCCACCAGAAAATCTATCTTCCTTTCCTGCCTTTTTTACTGAGTTATTTCCACAGTGTGTCCCTGCAAATGTTTGTGTTAAAACCTCACTCCTGCGTCAGTCAGGTGGAGCTTGGCATGGGATTGCTGTGTGTGTAAGGCCCACCTGGTGCCTTTGCTTAAGCCTGGCATATAGGAGACTCATTAGCATGGCAGTGCCAGATCCCTGAAATCGAGGCTGAGCCTTTTCGCTGTGTCCTACAGGTTGGCAATCACGTTTGACACAGAGAAGACTCACTTCACGCTCAGCACCCAGGGAGGGCACCAGGCAGGTGGGCTGTGTGTGGCCCTTATCTTCGGAATCGGCGGTGGAATCCTAGTTGGTGAGTTGTGTGTGTGTGTGTGTGTGTGTGTGTGTGTATGTACGTGTGCGTGTGTGTCCCATTAATGCTACTCGCATTCTCATTTCATCAGGACTAATTCTGAGGCTGCCTATCTGGGGAGACCCTGCTGATGACAACTGTTTCGATGATGAGGTTTACTGGGAGGTGAGTGAAAAGGGACTACCGCAGAAGGGCTATAAGTGTCACTCTGAACTTGACATTAAATGATACTTATTAAACAATGAGGGAACTGAAAACTCAGGCATTGGCTACATAAAGAGCTCCTCTCCAAACGCATTTTGTGTATCTGTCCTCAGGTTCCCGAAGATGAAGAGAGTATTCCACCCGTTCTGGAATACAACAATCACATGAACAGCAAACACCGAGATGTGTGAGTGTTTCCTTTGGCCTGGACCACGTGAGCGGCTGGCCCGTAGCTCTTTCATTGGCAGTTGGACCTTCTGATTTCTGAGTTTCCCTCTCCTCCGCTGCCCCCAGATCTGCTTCCAACTTCTCAGTGGAGCACAGCTAGTGTGGCACCCTGCTACAAACACCCACCCCTCCCCCAGATTTCCATCAATGGATCGTGGAACACCGTCTACCTCCATAATGGACTTTCTCATCGTTTTCTAAATTTTTTTTAGTAGTCTCAGGAATTTAAGCAATTTTTTTCATCCCTCACCCCCCACATATTTTTGGCCTAGTGCACCCCCATCCCAAGAGTCTAAACTGTGAAGTATTTAATACCATAATGGGGCAATTTATAATATTTATAAAGTGTTTTAAATCGAATCTGTTACCTTTTATGTGGGCATAATGTAGATGTGGAAGCTTCAGCAGCAGGTGATTTGCTATGCTGGTGACCGGCAGTGCTTTGGGCCGGGGCTGTGTCCTCAGCCTTGTAGTGTAGTCATGGTGTGTTCCTAAACAATGTGGCCCTTCAGGTACTAGTAGTAGTACTATGTACTTTTTAACAGACAGGCATGTTTAACAAACCCCTCTCCCTCTTAATTAACCGTATTCAGTTCACTTCACTATGAGTCAATGGTATCCTGGAATTCTTGAGCTGTGCTTTCTTTTGTTTGTTTTTTCATTTGTATGTTTATGTAACAACAGTAAAGGAAATAAAAAGGAATTATTGTAGAACTACTTGTCTGGGATTCACCAGGAGTTGAGACCCGATTCCTGAGCCTTGACAAAACTCTTAACGAGTTGCACTGGTTTGGCAAGGTCAGGCGCTCTTCTTGCTCTGGGACCGTAAGGTGATGCACAGGAATGTGGGTGGTTCAGAGCCACAGTTTCTAAGGCTTGTCCCAGGTCTGGCTTTGCTCTGCAGCCCCTCGTAGGCCCCCTCTCTCAACTACCCAGGCAATCAAACTTCATTGCAGAGGCCAGAAAGCAGGTTGGCAGAAAGGAAGTTTTAGTTTTTAATGCAAATGTAGTGTTCACCAACCTTGCAAATTCACCTGCTTGGTTTCCTGAGAGTGTGGAGATGAGAAGCGGAGGTCCAGTCAAGGTTGCTGTGGCAACAAAGGTCACCATAGAGTGGCCTGTCCACTCCTAATGGAAGGACTAGTTGAGACAGACAGTCCACATTCTCCTGTTGTCTAAACTGTTCGGGCTGGGCTGTGTAAACATGTGGGGAAGAAAACATGTTTTTACTGTCAATGTTGAGACCTGATTAGTGGAGCGATGGTGATGCAAATGTCATCAAACTTAAAGAGGTGTGGCCTTATTGTGCACATCCACTGGCTGTCAGTATATGCCGCACCTCCACCCCTAGGGAAGCAATGTCAACCAAAACACAGGAAGCTGCTGGCTGGGCCTGGGTTCGCCTCACTGTGTGGGATTAAGAGGGACCGGATGAGGGGAAAGAATACTTCTGTTTGTCTTGATTTACATAAATTTACAGGGGGACAGGGAGACGGGTGGTGGGAGATTGGAGACGGGGGGGCAGAAGACAGGGTAGGGTAGGATGAGACGGGACAGGGGTACGGTAGGACAGGGGATGGGAGATAGTGGGACAGGTGACTGAGGACGGGGGAACAGAAGATCAGGGGATGGGGGGGACAGGAGACTACCCTAGAACATTCCATAAAGGGTTTGTTTCAATAAGGAGGCATGGCATATTTGTTTCTGAATGGGTGGAGGATTACAGCCTCTCTAATCACTCTTGTTGAATGAACAGGTGGTGGATTGTAATGTCTCTAATCAGTACTGTTTTCTGAAATGGTGGAGGATTGTAGCCTCTCTAATGAGTACTGTTGAATTAAAGGGCAGAGAGGTATTGACTTGTAATGGTGGTGGTGGTGGGGGGGTTAACGCCTACTCCTAATCACACTCCATAGCATCCTGGCTTATGTTTTTGCATTCAAACTGAACAAATATGTGCTGCGTTTACATTGATGGAGCTTCTAAATGTGGCCGCTAAATACTTACAGAGCACGAATAAAGCCAGGCAATGTGGAAACTCTTAAAAAAGGTATTACTAGAATTTACTGACCTGCTTAGAGGCAATTACTACCACATTAGCCCACTTCAGAAAATAAGAAAAATGTACAATAGTTTCTGTAGCATGCTTTATTCTTGGAACATCTTGTAAAGAATTATGTTAGCACAATACAGCACAAACGCAGCATTTAAACTCGCAAAAACATCTTGGCGTCGACAGACGCAGGGCTGACGGGGGCATAAAACCCCCCACTTCTTCTAATGTTGTTGGGTGGAGTAGGAGAAGTCAACCGGACAAGAGGCCTGGACCCGGACATAACTTGGCACAACTACCTGATTTATGTACTAAGCTTGTGCCAATAGACTGGTATTAGTGTTTGTAGGTACATTTAGCATATAACTCAACACAAATGAAAGGCTCACAGGTGTAAATACAATGTTGTAAATAAAAGGGGCTAAAGCTTATTTCATCAAGTTCCATTACGAAAGTAATCCTATATGGAGTGACAGGTCTAAAGATACACCTGAATTTAATGAATTCTTAATGAATGGCTTCAAAATAAATAAAAAACAAATAATCTCCCAATCTTCTTCACAATCTGTGATTGTCAATTTTCATCCTAGGCAGCCAGGAACACAGTGAAATCCTTTGAGGGCCCCATCAAACAGTACCTACAAAGAACAGTGTAAGAGCCTTCTTTCAGTGCCCTCGAATGAAACACAGAAAAAAAATCACTGGTCCTTGTCACAAAAATGCAAAATGGCTTTCCATTCTAAGGCTACTGTTGCTAGACGGTGGTTACTGGGCAAAGCAGTTGTTCCGCTGGTCTATGCAGAGGACTGATCGGGGTAGTGTTGTTTCAGATGAGAAGTCTCTTTTAAAAGGCACAGTGACTGGCATGTTCCGGTGCCACTATGCCGCCCCCCTCCGGCAACTGGCGTTGTAGCCACGGTTCAGTCGGGCTAAATCTAGAAAGTACCCGGATACTGGTGTTGAAACTGAGCAATATGCAGGTACTGGGTGCTGAAACTGGATGGAATGTTAAATGAGCCATGTTGGTTCATATAACACTTTTAAAAAAACAACATTTTAATTAGCCTTGTGTCTTTATTACTCACTGCAGGCTGAAGTCACAATGGGCTTTGTCCAGGCGGAGCAACACATTTACATTACATTGCAGTTACATTTTAGGCATTTATCGGACGCTCTTATCTAGAGTGAAGTACAAATGTGCTTTAGTTTAGGGGTTAAAGTGGAAACTGAGGTACGTTGTCCTAATGACTACTGAGAGAAGGGGTTCCCAAACTTTTCCATGCCAAGAACCCTCAAATAAGGTTCTGGTCGGGGCCCCCCTGTCTACTATGGCAAATGTAAAAAAAATTATGTGCTGAGGCTCCCATGGCGCCCCCTGGTGGCCCCCACTTTGAAAAACAAGGGCATGAGGTATTGCCGGAACAGGTACGTTTTCAGTTTCCTCTTTTAGACAGTGTAGACCTCAGATAGTCTGATGTTCTCAGGAAGGACGTTCTACCATTTCGGTGGTAGTGATTCAAAATTAGAAGAGTCTGCTGGACGATGTTCGAATCTGTAAGGGAGGGACTGCTTGTGGCAGTGGAGGATCACAAGGATCTGGTGGGGATGTGCACCGAGATTACGGTGCAGATGAAGCCAGGAGCTGATCAGGTAATGAGTGAGAGTAAGGATCTTGTGGTGGATCCAAGCAACAACAGGGAGCCAGTGGAGTTTGATGAGGAGGGGGGTGGCATGAGTGAACTTCCTTTGATTGAAGACCACCCGAGCAGCTGGAGTGGTCTGGTCGATGAAGAGAATTGCAGTAGTCCATGTATGATATCACCAGTGCCTGGACCAGGAGCTGTGCAGATTTTTCAGTGAGGAAAGGACGGAGCCTTCTGATATTACTGAGGATGAATCTGCCGTCTCGAGTAATGCGGATACATCCTGGAGGCAGGTGGAGATGCATGGGAGAATCACAGAGATCTGTGAATGGAGGAATGACAAAAAACGATGTATGGTCACCCAATGCATGTTCATCAGACCTGTGCACCGGGGCCTATCCGAGGCAGTGGTGTCGCTGGGTGTTTTTGTCGCTTCTGGTTTTGCAGAGTGACAGAGGAGGTGGCAGAAATTCAAAGGATGTTCTCTCCAGAAGGTTTGGCAGATGCAGATGTGTGGGGGAAAACCATTTCTCTCTTCACTGACTCCCAGCTCATTTCTGGTCTGGCGGCTCGCCCAGGATGTGGGATACATCAGGGCATCTAACCTGAGGCCCAGAGAATAGAATGAGGGAATCATGCAAATGAAGAAAAATGTTTGAAATTTGGGTAGGCAAATTTAGCAATCAAACAGGTGTTTGGTACATCTACTCTACCTCAACAGTGCTGGGGCTGGATGTAAGGAATGCAAGGAACTCCTTGAGACATTAAGGCACCATGTCAACTTCGCATTTGAAGGTAGTTATGTTTTAAAGCAGCATTTTCTCTGGTATTTATGTCCTGTTTAAATGTGTCTTCACGTTTCTTTTACAAAGTAGACAAAACTGTGGACATCCAGAAAGCTGTGAGCTAGGTTTTTATTCGCAGAATGCTTTAGATAACGTTGTCAAACAGTTCAGAAAAAACCCATGTAATGTTGAAATATATGTCACATTAAAGAATATCTTATGAATTCCACAAGGATCAACCGGCAACCAGTATCATAATTGAGTAAGAACCCCGCTGCAATAGGAAACGACGCAACACAAAACATGGACGGCACTCTGTCATCAATGCTCAAAAAAATGCTAGGATACCACGGTGTGTGATTAGGAGAGACGGCGTGTGATTAGGAGAAACGGAGTTTGAAAGAACCGACTGGCGGTTCTATTAGAGAAACGTCATTTACGTTACTGTACTCCCACTGGCTGTCATATAATGGGAATTGTTTGGCCAGTTGGGTATCATTGTCGTATTGCAATTTAAAAACACATGGATTAATTAATTTTAAAACTTCAACAAAATATATACATTTTTAAAAATTGATTGCAAAATTTAAATGGTAAACATATACATTTAAAGATGTAAACATCACAACGTGTTAACCCCCACCCATTTGCCATGTGTAGTCAATACATGGCAAATGGGGAGATGTAAAATGTCAAGTTATGGCAGGTGCAGCGCAAGAGCTATGAAAGCACTTATATACTTTTCATTTGCTAACAATGTCTAGCTCTATCTTAGTTTTAGAGCTAACTTATTACGAGTTAGTAACTATACGCAGGAAACCGCAGCATTGCTAAACTAGAGAAATCATGGAATGTTCAATCTGCCCGTTTTCGGATACTGGTGCTGCTACAAGAAAATGTATGTCTTAAAATCGCGTTTAATCACACTAGTTATTTATTCGAATAATTCGTTTGTAATGTGTCTGTCTACGCAACTTATATGGATTTCTAGGGGGTTAACATGGATGAATTCGGGTGGTAACAAGTTAGCATTTCCAATTATTGGATGTCTGAGTTGAATCGTGCATGTTACATAGAAGTAGGCTAAAGTAACTTCTTTGTTAAGCTTTGTTAAGACCTACTCCGAGTTTATTCCACTCGTTAGCTCGTGTCTGCTCGTCTTATCTATTACCAGGTGTAAACCCCTTTTCACGGCGCCAAACTGCTGGCAATAGTTATTCTTTCGTTAGAGTCTAAAATGCTTGGCAGAATAGATACATTTGTAATTAATTCACATAGCCATTCTTGCTCCAAAAATGAGTAAAATTTAAACGAATATATTTCACAGCGTTTAAATTTAATTGTGAAGTTTCAAGTGCTTCGGAACAAAAGATTACCGCTAGATGGAGCACAAATTACATTATTAATTTTTCTTAAATTCAAAATGGGACTGAAAATCGGAAAATCTGAGAGAATAATTGAAGAACCTCCTGCTTTTGTTCTAGTGAACTAAAGCGTGAAAGAGAAAATGTGTGTTCTATTTAATAATGGTCGTAGTTTTATATTTCAAGATAAATATGGTGTGTTTACAAAGTTTATAAAAATGAATGATTTTAGTTTTTGGTGGTCATTATAAAACTATCCTCAACCATAGCAGAATTGTGTGGAAGCTTTTTTTGAGGGTGCTTTTTAATCCGATGACAGTGAAAATGTGATTTGATTAAGCTTTAAAAATTGGTAGAGATAAATTGATGTATATATTGTAGGATTTTGCAATCGTTCATTAATTTAATCCAGGGCCCAAATTAGGCTGTGGTGAGAAATACCTTAACACGCACCTCTAATCGAAGTCATTTATCCACCCCGCCACTGGAGGCAGTATAAATGTGAAAACAAATTTGATTGTCAGGTCTTTAATTGCGGTTTGTATTGGCTTTACTAAATGTTTTTTTTTTCAGAAGGGGTTGGTGTTTTTTTTTGTTTGACCATTCGAGGTTTTAAAACTACAAGTGCATTTTTTTACAAGTCTAAGAAGTTGCAAGATTTGCTGCCAATTAAAGTGGATTTATATATGTAGTGTTTACTGTGTACAGTGCCTTGCAAAAGTATTCACCCCCTTGGCTTTTTACCTATTTTGTTACATTACAGACTTTAGTGCAATGTTTTTTTT
>JAOVYW010028565.1:0-17724 GCA_025775045.1 Hiodon tergisus
GAGAGGGAGAGGGAGAGGGAGAGGGAGAGGGAGAGAGAGAGGGAGAGGGAGAGAGAGGCAGAGGGAGAGAGAGGGAGAGAGGGAGAGGGAGAGAGAGGCAGAGGGAGAGAGAGAGAGAGAGAGAGAGAGGGAGAGAGAGAGGCAGAGGGAGAGAGAGAGGCAGAGGGAGAGAGAGGGAGAGAGAGAGGCAGAGAGAGAGGGAGAGAGAGGCAGAGGGAGAGAGAGAGGGAGAGAGGGAGAGGGAGAGAAGGAGAGGGAGAGAGAGAGGGAGAGGGAGAGAGGGAGAGAGAGGCAGAGGGAGAGAGAGAGGCAGAGGGAGAGGGAGAGAGAGGGAGAGAGAGAGGCAGAGGGAGAAGGAGAGGGAAAGAGACACACACTGGGGCCGTTAGTGTCTGCCCAGCCCGGGTGGAAACACATCCAGGACAAACAACCCCAAACCCCATCACGCACAAACCTACGCTCGCCAGTTCCCCCTCCCCGATTCCTTCGACACACTCCACTTACCAACAGGACTCTCACAGCAGTGTTGTGCTCTGAGAGGGAATGGATCCAATTTAGTTAAAAATATGCTTTGTTCTGCAGCTCCTTCGCCCAGGCACCATACAGAATCAAAGAATATTTTAATAACGTAAGGTTGCAATGCAGCAGTTTCTTCTCATTTCTGCTGCACACCCCAACGGAGGCGTTCTCAGCCATACAAATTGGCACAGTGCCGCAGTATGGTCACAACAGAATCTGCTGCCGAAGAGTAACCCAGTGTCCCTATGCAGAGAGACGAGAACATGGACCACACAGCCCACCAGTAGCTCTGGCAACGCTGCGGAATTTGGCCGATCTCTCCCGTAGATGCAAACACAAAACCCATACCCCGCAGAACTCCTGAAGTTCACTCACACCTCTAAATCTACTACGCAGCCGCCGCCAAACAGACAGGACAGAGAGAGCGAGAGAGATGGGCAGCTCCGGATCAACACCACGCCAACAACACCAACATCTCACAAAGCACAGCAGTCCTGGGCGACCAAGCCAAAAACAAAGGGCTAAGAAGCAAGATGAGCATGGTAACTCTGCGGTGGGATGCAGTCTGGTGGAGGAAAACAAGGCCAAAAACAACCGTCCAATCAGCAACATCTACAGACAGATGACAATGAGATGCAACCCAGCATCCTCGCGTGACAGAGCGTGAAAACCAAACCAGCACAAAAACCAAGGACGATGTCAAAAGAAAAAGCATGGCTGTATCAAACAACGAAAGGCAGACGGCAGTCCAGCGATGAGGCACTGACGGCCGCGTTGGCCAGCGACAGGGCAAAACGCTCCACGGAAGGTGGGGGAGGGGTGGTCACCTGTGGGGTTCCGTTTAGCAAAGGCGTGGTGCGGGGCGGGCCGAGGCTGTCGGGCCGCGGGTTTTAGCGCACTCTTCCGGGAGGGAGAGCGGGTCTGAGTGTCTGATTTTTTAGTAAAGTCAGGCTTCTTAATCACCGCTACGAGAGGGAGAGATAGAGTCAAGGACAACAGAGGAGAGAAGGGTCACAGGCAGGGGGCATGACATGACACAGACATCCACCTTCAGTTCAGCACAGTATAAATACTGCACACGGCTGGGCTTACCTGTCTGATTGTGCATTTGAGTAGTATCTGAGGAGACCTTGACCATCAAATGCAAAGACATTTTATCAATCTTTGCAAATACAATAAAAACGTCTACATTAAAATGATATTTTATTCATTCAAAATTATTTTCTGATAGATTAATAGCTCTGGATTTTGAGAATATCTCTCAGGGTTTTTTTAAAAATTAAATTAAATTTTAATTTGGAAGCGTCAATCATTTTTCATAATTTTATTCTCAATTTGTAATTGGTAGCTATGAACCAGCTGTGACCACAGGCTGTGACCTCTCACTTCCCTGCCATTGATCATTTAGGACCCTGCAGGATATTCACACCCATACCCGAACGCGAGCTTGAGCACCACTTTTAGAAGATGCCTGACCCCCCCCCCTCCCCAAGCCCCATACCTGGAAAGCTCTCAGCCAATTGTGCACCATGGCTCGGAAAATCCTGGTCACAGTCTGGCCTCAATCTTTGTTATATATACATAAAGTGAAGGGGGATGTCTTTATCACTTATTATAGGTAAAAGTTGGAAAAAGGGAGGTAGGAAAAAAAGGGGAAAAAAATATCAAAAAGAAAACATTACCCTTTTAAGGATCACAATAAATGAAAACAAGCTAGTTTACTGTTGTAAATCAACCGCTCAGTGCTAAATAAACACAGTGGGTTTACAAAAACTCCTGGGAGTCAAATCTATGTCAATAACCTCTCTTCTTCTTCGTGTCGTCCCTGGGAACGAAGGTGGTCTCTTTTCGGACAGGCTTGCGCTCAGGGGTGGAGATGCGCCCCTTTGCTCTGCTTGCAGCTTTTTCTTTAGCACGCTTTTCCCCAGAAGGCTTCCTTTTTGGACTCTGGATTTTTGGGAGGGGCTCAATTTTTTCTGACACGATGCTCCTATCGTAATCTGAGAGCAGAGGGAGCAAAAAGGGCAAACTGAGGCCAGGAACCCCCATTTACCTCTGCGGTGTCCAGAGGGATGTAAGCAGCCCTGCTTGAGATACAGATACGCGTGTATTACATCTACTACTGAAAAAGTGCTAGTGACGTTATACTGTACGTTCTTAGTAACAGCATCAGATATGGCTAGAAATATATTTACTTTTTGTTTTTAAAAATGCAAACTTTCAAAAGAGAAAAAGCATGTCATGCATTTTCCTTAAAAATGTTTAAATGTTTTGAAATTCAACACGTGCTCCAAACATTTTTAAAATTAGACAACAAACTGAAAGAAATTTTAAGAAATTCTACACTGTAAAATCACAGTTTCATTAAATGGGGAGAATAGTAGAAAACTGAATTAAACACAAAAGTCACACCTTGAGTGTCCACCCAGGCGCTGTCTGTGTCTAATATGGAGTCGTCCATGGTGGTTTCATCCTTGTAGTCATCATAAGACTCGGTTTGAAATTCGCTCTGTGGGACCGCCTCCTTCGAAGGTGTGGCAGGAGTCTCAGGAGCCTCCGGGAGATCTGAAACTTCTTCCAGACTAGTGGCCTCCATTTCGACTTCCTGTGCCAGCTCAACAGATTCATCCTCCTCTTCCTCCTCCTCCTCGTCGTCTTCGTGGTCCATCCGCGGCCTGTCATCCTCGTGTGGCACGGAGAAGCGGACGCTGTGCCCGGGCTCCTCCCCCTTGTCGATGGTCTGTACCACAGTGATGAAGTCGTCCTCCACAGTGACCACAGACTCGATGATAGCCTGAGGCTCCCCCAGCCCTTCAGCCACCACTCCTGCTTCTGCCAATGCCCTTTCGACCACCGCTTCCTCCAGTGCAGGCTTCCCTTGATCCTTCTGGGTCCCAGAAAGTACAGGGGACTTGATTTCTTCCATGACTTCTTCAGGCTCCTCTGCCAACTCTATGTCCTCCTCCTCTTCCTCCCTCATTTCTCTGTGGGAAGTAGAGGCAACTGCAGCAGGATCCTCTGGCTTTAAAGAGACGTCTGAGCCTTTTATCATCGGGGTCTCCTCCTTTATAGTGTCTTTTGGGTCAAATGTGCTGGGCTTCACTATTTCACTAGGTTCCAGTTTCTCCTCATTGGTACTCTCCATTGGTGGGGAGAACTTCTCCATTGGTGGGGCAGCTGAAGCTTTAATGGGCTCTGCTTCATGAGCTTCGGCCCCTTCTAGCAGCTCAGGTTTTTCTGGTCCGTCAAAAGGTAATTTCTCTTCTGTTGCATTCTCCATTGATGGAGCTGACTTTTCCAAGAGTTCTGCTTTTTGAGAAACTGCCAGACCTGGTTGCTCAGGCTTCACTGGTTTAGTCATGTCTAAGACCTCCTCCTCTGCAGCACTCTCCACTGATGATGCCGGGGATGCTTTTATGGGTCTTGCAAGTCTGTCCTTCGCCACACCTGTGAGTTGGTAGACATCTTCTGCGTCCACCTCCTCATAGGCTTCCTGATGCACCAAATCAGGTTTGTCCTTCACCTTCTCTCTCAGCTCCTGCAGTTCCCGCTCCTCCTCAACACTTAAAGGCCTGCTCTCCATTTCCAATTTACGAATTTGCCTTTCATAATCAGCTATTTCAGCTTGGGCTTCAGAAGCCAACTTTGCGTCCCTGTCGGTTTCAGGCATTGGTTCCTCAAGTGTAACTGTGACAGTTGGTGCCCCGAATGACTCAAAGGACAGTCCCTGGGCGTCTGTGCCAAATTTCTCTGGTGGAATGGGCGATGTCTCTCTAGAGAGGTCCAGCTCCTCTACCTCAGGAATGATTTGGTCTTTAATATCACTCGCTGGTCCAGTCTTAAGACTGAAATCCTTGCTTTTTTTTTCATCAAACGGCACCATTGGTTTGCTTAACGGCTCTGGTTTAACATCTCCTGTAGCACCGCCTTCAACCATCATACTTACCTTATTAGTTTCTCCAACTAAGTTCTCCTTCTTTACCTCTTCCACTTCTTTGTCTTTGGAAGTTCCCTCTGTCTCCATTGTAATATTTTCTTTTTCTTTTTTCTCTGCTGGCTTTACTTGCACACCTTGGACATTAGTCAATCCTATCTCCTCCTCTGACACCATTGTGGTGAAGATTTGGGGCGGAGAGTCAAGCGGACTGTGAACATCAGCAGGGGATGGCATGGGACCCGAGTATTCGTTGAAAACACAGTACCCCAGTTCCTCTAGCTGGCTATCACTTCTTGCAGCCTTCTGACTCTGGTCCACCAGGACCAGCTGGGCTAAAGAGTCACTCATGAGCCCTGTAACGTTAGCTGGAACAGACTTTCTTCTCATCATCTCCGAATCAGAGCTCTCAGAGGTCAGCCTCGACTGAGCACCAGCCAGGTCCAGCATTTCGGGCAGATCGGGTGCCATCACGGTGCCATTTTTATAGTAGTTCTTTATGGGGAAAGGAGATTCTGAAGACTCTGCCTGGGCACTAGCCTTGGTGATAGGAGTCGCAGCAGGAGGTGAGGAACTGGGAGTGTCAACAGAGGCACTTGTCTCCAGAACCAAAGGGGGGAAAGCTGGCTTAATTTCGACAGATGGCGTGGTAACTGGATGGTAGTCTTTAGACTCGTCAAGACTTCCACTAGTGTAGGACAAGATATCTGTAGCTAAAGGAGAGAAGTTTTTTGGTTGGCCCTGCCCTCCACTGCGATCCGTGGATGCAATGGGGATGTTCAGAGAATAGCTTCTCTGCTCCAGAGACAACTTGCCAGGTGATAGCCGGCACTCATCCTTCTTCTGTATGGTAGGAAGGCCTTTTGGTTCATCCATAGAATCCTTGCTGACACTTGTTGAATCCTCTGCAGATTGTGTGTGCACCAGAGAACTGTAGCTGATTTCAGGTGGCGAAGCAGGCACTGAGGCCTTCCTCTCGGTAGCATCGCTCAGCTCATAGTAGCCTTCACTTTGTCCTCTGGCATCATCCTTCTTCAAGGCGGAAGTCTCAAAGTAGGCTGACATTCCAGACTTGTCTGTTTCAAAGCTCTCCAAAGGCATATCCATAGCAACCGAGGCATCAATGATGTCTGGGTGCATCTTTACATTCTCTTTTCCAGTGGTGGGTTTCCCTTGATCAGGTGTGTCGTCTTTGCACTTTATATTTGTGGCGAAAGGCTGCTCTTTGGCTTCTTCCTTTCCCTTAACCTCCACAGGTTTCCCACTATCAGGAAACTGATGAAGCTCTACAGGCCTTGCTTCTTCCGTAGCTTTCTCGCTCTGTTCCATCGTTTTTATTTCCTTGTTTGACTTCTCTTCTGGTTTTATTTCTTTCTCTCCATTGATGCTCTCAGGTTTCTCTGACATGCCAGGCTTATTATTGTTTTTCAATTCCTCTTCATACAGATCCTTAGAGACTGCAGACTTTGCCACGAGGCTGGTTGACTCAAGCTCTTCAACAGACGGCTGCTTTTCAGCGGTAGTCTTAGGGACAGTTGTATCCTGCGTTTCTGCAGCTGCTTTGTCTGCATCCTTCTTCTCCTCTTTCTCCTGATTGGTCAGCTGCTGGGATGCCTGGTCAGGCTGCTTGGTCTCTTCTTTTGGGTGGCTCTGGCCGTTTGACGGCACAGGGAATGCCCCCATAGGAGTAACGTCAGTTTTTGTGTTGTCTGGAGCACCTTTCAAGGGATGAGCATCTTTATCTGCACCAACAGCCATTTGCGCTGGGCTCCGCTGTGCAATGGATTCATCTGGGTAACCCTCTGGGAAGTCTGGGTCTGTAGGAGAAGTCGGCCCACTGTCTGGTCTCCCTGTGTCCATCTTCGAGGCTGCAAGCAAAGCTAAGGTAGTCTGGTTGCTCCACGTTACATTCAGTTTAACATGTTCGCATTTTCCACGAGCACATCATTGACAAGCAAAGCTCTCCACTAATGCACATCTCTTTGTAAGCAGAACGCTCTGCATCATGGGATGGGTTCAGCCAGAGCACGAGGGCACACTGATTGGTTTGGAAGGATGCCACAGAGTTCACACAGGGGTCAGCATGCAGAACCACGGGCATTGGATGGACGGAAACAAAAGTTGTGAAAATGGATTGATAGTCTAGCGTTTGCACATAGGGAATTAAAAGCAGCCTAGACAGAGATCACTTCCTCTCTTGTTGGTGTGGTTGACAGCCTTATGAACAATTCAAAACAGCAAATTTGCCATACCGGACTTCTGCAGAAGCAATACACATGCTGAATGGAGCATAAATATGGATAATCATAGCTGTAATCAAAAACTTTGACCTCTAGAGAAAATCGGAAAAAATTTACAGTCAATAAAGACATTCCTTATAATTTTTCTCCAGCACCTCAACTCCCATAAAACCTCCCAGAGTCACCCAACTAATTAGGCTTCTATTGGTCAGGTGCCACCTAAAAACAAGGAGGTGGAGGGCTTCCAGAGAGAGGAAAAACAATAATTGGAATCAGAGCACACGCGTGTGGCAGGTTTTAGATTTTTTAAGTTTGTGTTTGTGCTTCTGAGAGTGCCACAGAGCCTGTGGTGCCATGCCATGTGGCAGGCCCAGATTGACAGGCAGCCTATGCTGCTACACCACCCCAAGCACAAACCCAAACTTAAAACTGTAAAAAACCTGACACTACAATCGCTTCCCTGACACACGGCATCTTTCCTCTTTTTTCTGCTCGCTCTGGAAGCATTCCACATCCTGGATTTATAAACGTCATCCAACCAAAAGGCCACAAACTGCTTTTTGGGAGTTGAAGTCGCCTCTCTGTGCCATGTACAGCAATACCCTAAATTCTATTGTCTGGTCAATTATTTAGGACCAGAACATGATTGATGTCGAACGTCAAACGTGAAACTTTTTAAGTGATGCATTGGATAAACCCCAAAAAAACAAAAATCTATATAAAATGAGAAAGGAAAGCAGATGAAATGAAAGCCATGTAAAAAATAAATTAAAAAAACACTAACTAATTAAATGGTTTGGCTACTATAAGTAACGTGTCATATGAAAAGCTGAATAAATATACAAACAAATTTGCAATATGCCAACAAATTTGAGTATTTGCACTGGATCGTATATAACATAATCTACATATGAAAAGGGTGATTTCTGTATCTGGTAAATCCTTTAGCGATGTAGCTGTCAAGAACACTGAGTGAGCACACGCCCAATGACAAAGGTTGACCTTCAGGCCGCATCAGTGAAAAACGCACAGTGCAATTTGGCGGGAGCAGCAGCGTACAATACAGTTGTGCCCACTACTGACGGCATTCAGACAAGAGCAAACCCACACCTCACAATTAATAAACAAACAGAAATACATAAACAAAACGTGGCACTCAGCCGCTTCGTAAGGAAAAGCTTGGATCCTGCCATGGAAGCCAGTCTACCTACAAGCCTGTGTTGCCTAGCAGCTGTAGCCAAAAAAAGCAGGTTAGATCTTTGTGCCTTTATCCTTCATCCCTTATACATTTGCTATACCAGCTTTAGCGGGACAGGAGGAAATCATGCAGTCTGAGAGGGAGGACACACACACCTTCCTGGGAGCACTTTTCTAACCCCGTTTCAACGGCTGTCCCGTTGGGGGCTCTTTTGGACACACTAGCACCCTCGGCCTGCAGACAGGTGAGAACCTGGGCCTCGCTTATGATCTCTGCCTGCTCTAAGTGCTCAGCAACGGGCCCGTGCTCGACCTCCTCCCCACTCGTCGGCTGCTCTTGCTCCTCAAGAGCCGCTGCTGCTGAAATCTCCTCTTCCTCCTCAGCTGCTGTGAGAACCTCTATGGTCTCCTCTTCTTTAAAAAGGGGAAGAAGAGGAAACATCAAAACTACAGACAACACAGACTTGGATGACATTAGTCAATATAGTAAGACGCGTTCAGCCCTGTCAAAGTAGCCTTCTGGCTAAAGACAGTGTTTTGTAAGTGTTAAGATTCCTCAACACTAAGCGTTCCTTCCCCATTTCATTGCTCTGGATTCAACATTTTTTAAAAACTAGGAAAAAGTCAGAAATAAAACCATTGTAAGCATGCGGAAAATTAAAATAAGGTTAAAAAAAAAAAGATTATTAATTTAAATATAATAACAGGCAAAATAAAATGACGTTAAATCATACCTCCAGCATGTTTTAATCTCTGCAGTATCTACTTTAGAATTAAAGTGTTTCTCTATTTAATTACAATGAGCAGTATCGATCCTCAGTTAACACATGCAGACGTGACACTAACTACGTTGTAAGACATCGCTCGACTGCCCAGACATCGTAAGCAAGGGATCAGTCAACTCCTGTTCATCTCAAAAGGAGGAAAAAAAAGTCAGGTGCCTTTACATATGAATCTAAGCATGCTGCTGTAACTTCATATATGCAGGTTCGACGCTAAAATCATGAACTCAAATGGTATGTTGATAATACTGTAGCACCCATAGCAAAAGAAATATGGCAGATACATAATATTTATAAAACATGAAGCAGAGTTAAAACTGCTAGTTCATCACAACAATATACCACTGACAGACAGCAGAAGAAATAGCTGAGTAGATAAAAACAGAAATGCAAATGAATGGCTGAATGGAAAGGTAAAGAACTGTTTAATCCAACATTTAAAAGGCATGTTATAAAGCTATGCATTGATATCCCCTTTAAAAGAAGACACTGTGTACCGCGCAACAGCTCTTTCCTATTCTCATTCAAATCCCACAAAGAGGCTTTCCTCTTTTCCTGTGCCGCTTTGCAGAGGCTCTGCTACTACCTCTACGACGGGCGAGGTGCCGCTACGGCGTTACCTGAAAACCAGGGTCCAGGCGAGGTATGCACCGAAAACCGTGCACCGCTCAGCTTCACTGTGGGGGAGAGGTGTTCTAGCAGCCAAACTATACAAAACATGTCTTATGTGGTTGATCCTTTCCTAGGTGAAAACCATCAAACATGTTCCACATGTATTGTTTGTTTAGCTGAGCATGTAAACTCTGGAGCAGAGAGGGACAGCAGACGGGTTGAACATCTAAATGATATGCATATCCAAATATTTATACTTCAGTATTTTCAGAGTAATCCACATTTCCAGTAATACTTCCAAAGTAACCTTGCGGCATCTTGCGATGCTCAAGTTACAAGTTCGTTTAAAGAAGGCTCAGCGATTGCTTTGTCGAACCTTGAGAGCATGCTCATGAACCAAGGCGGCGCTTAAAGAAGTTAATTGTGCAGCTTTAGAATCCTAATGTATTCATTAAGCTGACGCCTTTATCGGAGGTGACTTATTGAGGTCTCTAAGCCGTCAGACTGCGAGACGCAAACTCGAAACTCCTGCCTGGACAGAAAGCCGGAGCTTAACAGCTTACTCTGCTGCTCAGACGAGTTTCATTTTCTCTTTACTGATGCTGCATACGTCAGGCAGAACGTGCCAGAGCCCGATTCACTTGGGCCCCTGCGCTGGGCAATCGAGGCGGCGATCTCCGATCAGCCGAGGGGGTCCTCCGCCAAAACGCCATCGCCAAGCCAAGGGGAGACGGGCAAGTCGGCAACACAAAGGCAAGGAGCGCGCTGCGGCTAGCGGTGTGCTGCTAACCTAGGTCACGTGCGTGCCGCTCCCTAGCTCCCGGCGTGAAGCGAAAGGAAAAGAGTCGTCCCGTGACCAACAGCAGGCACAGAAGCAGATGGAGCAGGGTGGAAAGAAGGAGTGGTGGCAATAGGCAGAGTCAGACACTGGAGGTGGACACCAAATGCATGGAACTCCACATTCATGCATAATCCTTTGGCTAACTTGTAAAGATATTTGGGGCGCTCTGCTCATAAAGTTTATGCATTTAGGAGTGTGTCATTCGACATTTGCATGTTCTAAACCCATGTGCTTGCATGCCGTTACATGCCATTAACACACATGCAGAAACATGTAAAACTGATCATGTGTGTCTGCAAGCCAACAGTTAAAAAGTTAATCAGGGGTGCAAGGGGGTAACTTGTTTGGCTCATGCATTGCTTAATGTGAACTACATCGATACCATGTAGTCAAAAGTGATGTCACACTGGTGCTGCAGTCAACTAGGATGCAGAAATGCATAGGGAATCTATGTGCAAATGGAGTTTGAGGTATGAAAATGGTCAATAACTGCAAAAATGCAGTGTCGAAGAACAATCAGATAACTCGATCGAAATATGAAAACAAAAATAAAAAAACCCCACAGATAAGACAGGAGAGCGTCCAGGACACAGACAGAGACCGAGCAGGACAGGAAGAGACAGGAGGAAGGAGGAGGAGGAGGAGGAGGAGGAGGAGAGGGGGAGGGGAGGAGCAGGAGGAGGGGACAGAGGTGAGGAACCATGCGCGGTTCACCTTCGATCTGTCTAAACGCGGCCCCTTGCCCCGAGGGGCGAGAGCCATAGCGTGTCCACTCGGGGCTGAACAAGGGGTGCTCATAGTACTCCTCGTCAGAGTGGTAGGGGTCATCGTCGGGAACAGACACCGAGATGGAGGGGGTGAGGAACTTGCACCGCTCCCGAGAATTTTGGAAGCGTCGGAGAGGGCCTGCCTTCTCCTCATCCCTTATATCTACAAACAGACACAAGGAAGAGAACTGCAGGGAAACCCGAGACAAAGAGAGAGAGACGGAAGAGACAGACGTTCAGACGTCCAGAAGACCTGGCACCCAGGGGCACGAAGACCCACACGGAGAGACATGTACGACGGCCAGAAACACAAACGCTGCCCGGGGACAGACCAGGCCATGCTCAGAGCTAGCGGGAGAACTCTGGGTTCTCAAAACATTGCTGCACCGATGAAACGTTATGTACTGGGTACCCTCATATAAATTCAGAAAACTGACCGATCTGTGAATGACCTGTTCTGCCTATTGGCTGGTTCTGGAGGTCATGCGACCACGGGACACAGACATAGGTCAGACCGTTCAGGAGAACTCAGAAGAAACAGAAAAATCAATGAGTCGAACAGAAGACCATATAAGCACAGGGCAACAACAAGAACGACGTCAACAGAACTACCGAGACACATGCAAAAGGAAGACTGGATAAACAAAAATAACTTCTACGCAAAACAGAAAGGAAGGGCACTGCAGTCAACAGGCTGCAGTGAGGAATGCTGAGGATCGGGGGGAATTGGAGGGAAAGATGACATCATGCAGGTGCTATTGCCAACATTCCGAGTGCTGGTGACCTGGGCTGTTCCAGAGGAGGGTAATGTAATGAGGTTCAGGGAAGGTCATGGAATCCAGAGCTGTGTGATGAGGACGAGGGCATGGCTGTCTTGTTAATACTGGGAAGAAGAGGCGGAGGAAGATGACGCCTGTTATATCCTCGAGGAAAAACAAAACAATAACCCGGTTCTGTTTGCCGTCTCGTCCCAGAGAAGCCCCAAGTGTCTCAGAGGAGCCCGTCTTTTCGTCAGGGGCCTTCCATCTCTCGAGCGGCTTGGGTTTGAGGAAAGCAACAGACTCCAAGGGAGCCACAGACGGAAACACCAGCCCTAAACAGGCCATGTAACACCCAGAGTACCTGTCACCGCCCTTAGCGCTCTCTCTCTCTCTCTCTCGCTCTCTCTCTCTCCCGCTCTCTCTCTCTCTCGCCTTGACAGAATACATGAGGGCGGATCCCCTACCTTGTTCCAGGGGTCCAAACTGCTCTGCAGCCGGGGACGGGGGAGGGGAGGGGGGCAGGTTGCTCGAGTCCTCAACTGCGGAGACAGACACGACAGACTGGAGACGGAGGGGGCATTGAGACCACACAGTTAAACACCAACCACTCTCTGGGACGTTAAACTAGGAGCCGTAATGATATGCAAGTCTGCTGAGCCCTGAGCTGTCTGAGCCCAGAGAAGTTCAGGGAACGCCATCTGTGAAGACTTTGTACGGTCTAATCTTTTTGAGCTCCTCTGGCAATCCCATTTAGCACCAAGAATGGTTGTTTTTCGCTGAATCATTCCACTACGGTAATAATGGATTCTGCAGTTGACGAATGAGATAAAGGAGAACGGCGATATAAAGTGAGAATGTACTTACAGGAAAGATCGCAGTCATGCTTAATAGCATCTGACTAACTGCACTCTTCAAAGCTTGGAAGAGGGTCAGAGATAGCCTTTTTTAAACTTTCTATTTCCTATCTATTTCTTAAAAAAGTGGTTTTAAGGCCCTGTGTTTTTAAAATGATCCACGATTGCTGATCTTTAATTGCAAGTCTCTCGTTTCCCGAAATGGTTATCAATCCCTCACTGAATGTCTCCTGCTTTCCCTGTCTCATACCATACCCAATTACCAATTTCCAGGACAAAAAAAACAACCTCATCCTTACTAAACGTCCTGCACGCACAGACCAGGCACTCATAAACACAGAGGGAAAACACGCATGGGAAAGACTGAAGTTCACATAATTCGAGTTAACTGCCTCCTGGGGGGTGGATGATTGCTGGGGGTGATTCCCCACGGGGCAGTTAGAGGCTGAGAGAGCCTTGCTGTTTCGCCGGGGAGAGAGCACTGGAGGCAGGAACTCTGGACAAAGACCAAGTAATGGCTACCACTGATGTTATTTCCATAGTTGGACAGCACCGCAGGTGCAAAGATAATGACCGGGACTGGAAAAGTGAAAAGTGAATGCCGGTGAATCCTGGTTTCACGTTCACATTCAGACAAATACAGCTGAGACTTACCACCTCGTACAGATTTTTTTTAAATACATGGAGATAGTCAGGATATCCTGGTGCCTTTTTCTTTTACTCCACAGTTTCCCCACTCTACCCCAATGCGGTCTTTGTTAACCCACCACCCTACCTGAAGGCAGCCTCCTGGCTGTGTCCTGTGGCGGCTCCTGTTCCCCCTTCAGCACGGCCACTGCCTCAGCTGTCACCTCCTGCACGATGCGCGCCGACACTTGTTCTAGCCAACGCACAACATTACACAGGTCAGAGTCAAACAAACCAGGGTGCTTTACCGAGGTGAGTGCGTGTGTGTGTGTGTGTGTGTTTGTGTGCGTGTGAGAGTGTGTGAGAGAGAGAGTGTTCATGTGTGTTAGTGAGATCATGCCTGTGACCCTTGGCTTCCCAATGCCAGTTTAAAAAGAACTCTGAACCTGGATGGTCAAAAATGGATGCATCATAAGAACCGTCAATCTTGGGTGACGGTCAGGGCTGTCAGACACATGCCTACCTTATAAAATCTCTCGCTGCTACCCTCTGAATTGGTCACTGAAGACGTGACTGCCAATGCAGGCCAGACTCAGGTCAGATGACATCTTGGCCCCCAACAGCGAGGTACTGCTCAAGCTCAAGCACGCTCTGTGCACAGTCACTGCAAGTGTCTCACTGTGTCCCAGCCCTGAGCCACCACAAGGATTGCTTTCTTTCAGGTTCTGGTGGACCTCAAAGATTTGGAGACTGCGGCTCATTTAAAACCGTTCTACGTGAGTCCATACGGCTCCTTTGCAGGCCCAGCAGAAAATGAACCTGTTTGTAGATTCTGCTTTACCCAAAAGGAAGGCTCAATTCCTTTGAGATACTAAAAGCTTCAAAACGACCCTGACAAAAACAGGGGTTTCTCTTGGTTAAATTAAAGCTGTGAAAAGAGCTGGTGTTAATCTTAGGCCAGTTTCATCCTTGGTTTGATGGTTTAATGTAAAAAATATATCTAAAAAAAGTTTTCAGTTGCAGCTCAAGTGTATCGGAAGGTGCAAGACATAATCTGGGGGGAAGAGAGGTGCTGGTAGATTCGTGGCAAATTCCTGCCAGATACAGAAACCAAACAGAACCTAAAATAGATAATCATGAGGCAGTCTCTCCCATTCTCTCATAAAAACGGCCTCAGTCTTCTGTCTTTGTGCGCTGTTTGGCCAAACAGCGACTGACCCAAGACAGGCCACCGTTACAGAAGGCAGGACCAAGGTGATGAGCTTGGAATTTCTGAGGAACCTTCTTGCACTTTTCTGCTAAACCCAACTTTTCAGACCAATTGAGTCTGTGTATCGGGGAAAACCCTACCCCTACAGGCTCTTCCACAAAACCAACAAACTAAAACAACCAATTCAATAAAGTTTCTTATTTTTTGGGTTCCAAAGCTCTGCAGTCTGGACATGGCTGGGAAATCCCAAAAAAAACTCAACTTCCCTGGAGGAATTAACAGCTATGAAGTATAATATAACACTTACATCATAGTTACGTTTCATATTTGATGAACTTTGTGACGACTGATCTTATTCATCGTTCCCATGACACCCATGGTCTCATGTATAGTTAATAAACTCCATCAGTTGGGCAGCTGTTTCCAGGAATGTAACCAGTGAGTTTAGTATGCAGTGCTTGCCAATGTGCTGATCTGGGAGTGCCTAGAAGAGGGAAATACTTTAATTAAGCGTTAAAGAAGAGCGTGAGATTTCCACCATTAGTGGCTTGCGTACTCCCGGGTAACAGCTGGCACACCCCCCAGGGGCACGTGCACCCCAGACAGAAGCTAACAGTGAGGACATGATATTCGTGCCAGGATTTCGGCATCAAAATGCCATCAGATTGACTGTCGCTAATATGAAGGGTGCTACCTATGAGGTAAATAAATTCATTCCGAAAATGGTTTGATTCATGGTGGAGTTTCTAGCCCTGCAGTTAAAATCAGTGTTGCACGCAGAATGAAAATGTACTACGCAGTGAAATTTGTCCTATTCAGGAGAAGGTTTCAGAGTCTAAACATTCGTCTAGGTGAATTTAATTTAACAGTGAACTAAGAACTGGCAGTTATAATTACATTTTTCATCTCTAGAATTTACCTTCCTGTCAAATATAAATCACTGTATGGGGCTTCTTTTTTTTGTAAGAGTCTAAGCTTTGTTGCCATGACAAATTTTCAACAATAAGATGCTAACCGTCAATTGCACTGTGACTGCAGAGAACCTCACCGGACCCAGGTTGGTTTGATACAACTAAATTTTTACTAAACGAGATCAATCGTCAAGGTCAACTTTACAAAGCGACAATGTGTGTATAGCATCCAGCACCCGGTGAAACAACGAGATCAGGAGTACAGCGGCGCATTGGCTCTCAAGAGGACAGTTAGCCCGTTAGCGTAAAATAATTTGCGGCTTTGAAATGAGATCCAAAACCAAGCACTGGCCATCCCAAACACCTCATTTAGATTTGGTTTTTGGTGTTATTACCATGTGTACTGGTTCTTAGTCCAAAACAGCCACTACCACAGCCACCTCCTGCCAGCCATCATCGCTCGGCAACAAAAAATACCAGATGGTTTACTATGGTGAGACATTATACTCCCTGCCCTCAGCTGTCAGCACAGAATTTGACACATGAAATCATCACCATCACCATATCATAAGCATGATAAAGAAAATACAGAACCTCGCTGCTCTTTCGTTCCCTGTCACTGCGACTCAGAAAAACCTCCACCGGGGACTTTCAACAAAAAAATAAACCCAATTGGTGCCAGGAAAATTGGCACCTACATAACTGAGCAGACTGCCATGGCAACCGCAATTCCTACAAACGAGCCTGAGGAAAGCAACCAATTAGAAAGAACTCCTACGACTCCGGAAAGAAAAAAACCTGTCCTCCGGACTGCTGCCCCTAGTATTCTGCACCGGTGCCCAGTAGCTTTTACATTTTGCATTAGCAACCTATTAACTCTAGAGATCACAGGTGAAAGCACCTTTAATCAAAGCAAGGTGGCAGAAGATTTCGGTACCGGCAGAAATTTTTCCAGTTTTGTTGGAGGTGCATCCGACTACAGGCAATGCCAGAGATTTAATTTAACATTTAAATTTAAACACTTTAATGTCCACAAAAAAAAAAACCCATCCCATTCTGTCAATGAAAGCAATCCTGAGCAACGTCTACTGTTGGTTGAGTTGTTAATGTTTTACTGACAGCTCTGTAGATTAACTATGTCAACATAGTCAACTATGTAAGCTGGGGGGGGGAAAGTATTTACTTAAAAAGAGACTCAATATTCCTTACAGATGTGTACAACATTTTCTAGTCTGTACTATATCAATTATTTTGTCAAAATCATAAACCATACTCTTTGCAGGCCAGACTAGAGCCGGTTTCAGGTGACTGGGCAGCTGTGTGCTATATTCTCAAATCTGCATGGCTAGAATGTAAACTGACTGATAGAAAAGTGGAAACAGAACTTGATCATTTAGTGAATGGATGAAGCTAAAACCCGTAGATCATAAATCCTTAGACGACTATAAGAACCTTATGCCGTCTCTAAGATTTAAATATGTATGCATATTTCTGTCTAATGTAGCTTGGGGCAGCCTCTTATTTTTCTCCCCGTTTCTCTGGTTAAATGGTTTGCTTTTTGGTAGCAATTTATGCCCAACACTCTACACACCATGTACCACACACACAGGAGCTTTGGTTTCAGAGCCACTCACTGATCTCACCCCAACGTAATTACATTCTGAAGGCGTAACACCACGCTCACGGTCGCGACAATGCCTTTGTGTCGTACACAGACAGGCGAGGGCTTGATGACGTAACGGTGCAAGCCCGGACCCCGAAAATGCCTTTTACATGCACAATACAACGAGGGCTTGCTAGCGTAACGGCACACACGCAGACCCAACGATGCCTTTATCATACACAGACAGGTGAGGGCTTGACCTGTGAGCCCACAGCCCCCCACCCGCCTGTCTGTAGCCGATGTGCCCAGCCTTCAAATGAGCTCTCGCCTCAGACAAACTCAGACCTCCTTTGATAGGTTCACCTCGTAGACACACGCTCACACAGACGCAGATAACCGTGCACGCGAAAAGCCCCCGCATACAAACTCAAGCGCACACACGCACACACACAGGCACACACAGATACACACATATACACGCACGCACACACGCACGCACACACACATATGCACGCACAGACACACACACCAACAAGAAAAAAAACATATGTCACACATATGCATGCACCACACAAGTATACATGCCCAAACACACGGGCATCCAAAATCACAATGCCAACCAGATGAACAACAACAAAGAGCCACCCGGAGGGTAGGTGAGCGAGGGACACAATCTGGGTCTGCAGTCGGGGATGAAATGCAAGGAAACAAACAAACACAACTCCCGACTGGAGGCAGACAGACAGAGGAGAAACCCTGCAGAAGGCAGAAAGACAGGGGCAGACAGACAGGAGAAACCCTGCAGAAGGCAGAAAGACAGGGGCAGACAGACAGGAGAAACCCTGCAGAAGGCAGAAAGACAGGGG
>JAOVYW010028614.1:0-10258 GCA_025775045.1 Hiodon tergisus
ACACACACACACACACACACACACACACACACACACACACACACACACACACACACACACACACACACACAGACATTTAGCAATAAAGTATGCACCCGTATGCTACTTTTTCTCCCCTTCATTCCACATCTGATTGCATTTCCCCGTACTCCTCCCACACTCACAGGATGGAGATATGTTAGTTAGCTAAAGATGCAACCCCTTTGCTTGACTTTTTCTCATGCAGAGGTTTTTGCCACAGCTTTCAAGCCAAACTAGCAGAGCTTGGATGGATTTCTGTAGCCCCCCCTTATGGTACGATATAATCGTGTTTCTAACTGGCTTTTATTTCAGGCTGTTGTGGATGCCTTTCCTAACAATTACGAAACGTTGTACCAGATTAGCAGGCAAAATATACTAATCAGCATTACATTATAAAGCCATGGACAGAAGGTTTTTTATTTTATTCCACCCATCCAATCCCCTCCCTTCAGTGGTGAGAATCCTAATCCTGGCGGCAACACCTCTGTCTGTGTTTGTCTGACTGCACGGAGCTCCACACACGCTGTGCAGATCTGAGGGCTGAGCCTCTGTTGCGCGTGTCATCCGTGCAGCGCAGACAAGCCGTGCGAGTTTGGCACCACTCTAACTCAGCACTTTAGACCCTCCCAGTGCAGCTGCAGAAGGGGCCATCTGCCTCTCGCTCACAGATCCTTCAGATGCTCTTGGCGTCTGTCTGTCTGTCTGCCTGTCTGTCTTGTCTCCAGGTTTTTCTTTCTTTCTTTTTTTTTTCATATCTTCTTGAAGTTGGCAGTAAGGAGTTTTTTTGGCTGCTTCAGTACTTAAGCGGATTTGTCTCTTCTCTTCCAGATGGCTGCCTTTGGAAAGGGCTGGTGGTGTCCCGGTCTTCCCTCCACAAGTCTTTACTGGACTTTTTTTTAATGATATCGTGTTACCCTTTCGTCCTTTTTTATGATCACGCTGACATAATCTGGTCCAAATTTTCAAAAGGAAAAGGAAACAAAGACTTTTAGTAAAAAAAATGGGTTAATCCACTTTTGATATTTTTTTAGGTGCTACACCTACAGTCCCCTCCATATTTATTCAGATCCAAAAGGGTGTGTTTTCACAAACGCTACACCCTCTGGACGAAAACCCCCCCCCCGTATATATACAAACATAAATATTCCAAAATCATCCTCTTTCTGATTGATAATGTTTTCGGGTTACAAATGCACTGCATTTGCGTCTACCAAGCTCTAATATACAGAAGATAAAGAAACATTACTAGACTGTTACACCTCAATCCGTTTCCTGGAAACTAGAAGAAACCCTGATGTGTGACAAATGGCACTACATACCATTAGAATATGCTCTGAATAAAATAAGCATTCTGATATCACTACATATTTAACACCAGGATGTTGTACTGGCACCAAAAAGGGTACCCTCTATATTAATTAATATATCCCCAATAATATGCTGCCTATCTAAGTTTAAAAGTGAATATATACATTAGGGGATGCGATGATGAATTTGACAGTCCCGGGTGTTTGTAGTAGGCAGTCTTAGTGGCTCATGTTTGTGTATTATTTTGAGCAAAATTGATCCGCAACGTGCTGGATGTGTATTGTTCAATGATGTGTCTACTGAAACTTTTTATGTTGAGAATTGTTATAATGAACAGATGTGAACACATAGCGACGTAACTTAGTAATAAACAGACGTACTCATTCCAAGCAAGTCAATAAAACCATTATTGCAATTTGAATTTCCAAGAAAATAATAATGTCTTTTTTTTTTCTCCAGTTTTTTTGTAGGTCGTACTATAGTAATTTAACTTTGCAGAATGCAGACAGGAATACACTGTAAACACACAATGGAACAGTTCCTAGCAGTTATTCATGACAGCAAACTACTGACATTTTGGAGAATGGTTAGAAAAGGTTAGAAAAGAGGAATCCGGTGGCCTCTGCTTTAAGTGTATAGGATAAAAGCTGTAAAACACACTTGAGCGATATAAACAGAATCTGATTCAGTTGTTTATCAGAAACTCCCCTCAGATTTGTGGGCAGCTGACAGGTGTTTATTGGTTCAAGTTGGACACCTTTGATCTTTCCGGGCATATATCAGGATTCTTTGTACATTTGCTCAAACAGACAAATGAGCTGCAAACTAGGTTGTTTGAAGTGGTTATATTTACAGTGATTCACATGTGTGGGATTTAAAAAATAAATCTCACTGGGTACACTCAGTGTCCTACATTCTCCCAGATATCACAGGGATATCATGAGTGGAAAAGAATGGTGGGCCCACATAGTCCTTTTATAGAGTAAAACTTTAAAATAAAAACTAAGATGAAAACAGCTGCTCTGTTCCGTGTTCTTAAAGGTGATTCAAGGCACAATACGTGCTTTGCACTCACCTGGCTTTTACCAGCCGTCTTGTGCCAACAGAATGACGGATTGTCAGGGCATATGCGTTACGATTAAGTGCTCGTGAAAATATCACCCTCAGGACAGGGGAGCAGGGTAGTTTTCACGGTGACGGCCCTTGAGTTGCTTTAGAGGAAATGCACTATTTATGATGCTTTCAGGAAGGATGCTTGTCTCTTTATGACACCATTTTGAAACAAAACCTGGAAATACCTGGAAAAATAAATTTGAAAAATTCTTCCTTTAAAAAGCTTTTTTTCCTGGCCGTAGCCTTTTTAAAAACTCGTAAACTCAACTGAACTCGTACACAGTCTCACTTCATGCCGATACAGCCAGGCTTTGCAAAGTGGTCTGAACCAACACCCCTCCCTCACCAAGAGGCAATAGGGCTCTGCCCAATTGTCCACAGAGCCCTCTGGTCTATCCCCGCTGATCCACCAGCATGGCTAATGCACAATACAGGCAGGAGGGACCGGGGACAGCTGTCTGCAACCAAAGAGAGTGCGAGGGGAGGGCTGTCTGCGAGACGACTGGTCCCCCCCCCGACGCAGGCAGTCAGGAGCGGTGCTCTGACCTCTGCCATCTGGAGGGGCCGATGAGAAGTACCCCGCCTCCCCACTCCTCCACCCAGATGCCTGGCACCTGGCGGGGGAGTGCGAAGGTGGGGATAACATCATCCAGATGACATTTTCCATGCCGCCAATGACTCAGACTCCATAGTGACATGCTGAAGTATACTGAAAATACGGTAATTAAAAATGTACTTTTCGTTTTGACATATATATTCTGACACATCTAATGACTCTTGTCATTTACACTAATTTGAAAGTGTCATTTTTTCTCTGTAATATAATTCTAGTGTTGCACGTAAAGACTTCTGTGCAAGAATACTGATCAGGTGGTGGAACTTGGCGGAACTCTAGTAGGACTACATTAGTGATACACACCCCTTTGTTACATTTCGCCCATACCCCGATTAACATTAAACTACAGTGAGCTGAACACGTCATCCTTGCTTTCATGTAGTTTCATCTATGTTTATAAATGAAATAGTTTTATAACACAATAGACCCTGGTGTATGAAGAATGATTGCATCCGCTACTTATTATTTATTTGCATCCATCCAGGGCTGAACAGTAAATCAGTGGTAGGGAGGGTGTGAGGGTGATCTGGGCACTTTCATGTTCCAGATGAGCTTGAAGATGACATGACACCTCTGACATTCTTAATGCACTACTCTGGCTCTAACTCTGAACTCAGAGATGTGTTCAGGAGTACACCGCCAAATATGAAAACGTTGAAAACCTGCTCAGATTGAACATTTAGCTTTTTTACTAATTCAACTTTTACTTCCAGGACGCAAGGTGGTGCACAAGGGGGCAGGCGGATTTCCTATTTTAGTTAGACCCGGTGTCTTGTTTATTTTTGGTCAAAAATAGTAGTTTGTCATGTCGCAAACGCATGGCTTCTTTAAAGGGGAGAACATAGATCAGTCGGATTAGCAAACCTAGCTATACGTTACGTCGGGTACCGACCACGCTGCCAACGCTGGGTTGGTTTCAGCCGACTGGAAACGAGTTGAGATTGAACAATTGAGGCGCTGAGAGCGCGCGTTACGCTATCTGGGAACAAAAAAAAAACTTTCCAGGTCATGTTATTACCCTTTCAGTTTCCTTTTAATCGGGTTACAACGCGTCAGCGATCAGTGGTGGGGTCCTGTTCGGTACTGGGCCCTTTATCTCCGGTGCTGTTGCAGCTCAGATTAATGGCGTCTGGGAGCCCAGGACCAGTCCGATAGGAAAGAGCTGAGCAGGGGTTCAAGCAGTCGAACTTCAAAGCTGGAGCGTCCAGAATCCGCCCAGCTAATATCTCACACGGTTGGGGGGTTGGATGGGGTGTCTCCTCAGCATGTCGTGACATTAAACCCTCCGGGAGGAGGTTGGCTCACTCACTTCCTCTCTTTGTTTGACACCGACGACGCAAGCTGGTCACACAAATAAGTTTATTTTAGGCTTTGAAAGAATAACAGCGTGTGAAACGGGACCGTCCGTCACGACCCGAGACCACTCACTGAAGTGCTGTTGTTCTGTGGTACTTTCAGCATTCTTACATAGAGGACGTTGTAGACATGATTTGATATTTTAGCATTATTGTAAGCTTAGTAACATTTTTGACAATAACTTTCCTCACTCCACCACATGGCTTAGGATTTAATAAAGAATTCCTTGCTTTGCTTTAAAAGAAATTAAAGTAGTTAAGAAGGAATCGGCTTAAAACAGAAAACCTGGCATAAACACAGTCTACTATTAAGCCTTTCTCACACAAACAAAATCCTTTTAAACCAGTTTTGTCTCTGCAGGTGTTTTATTTTAAAAGTCACTGTTTTATGGGAGGCAGAATAGACCAGGTAAATTGTAAAATTAAATTAAAATTGTATCAGGCTACAACAAAATACAATATTTCCATTTACTTTGGTTATTCTGTTGATTAATACTTTTAACTCTAATTTATTTTTTTTAAATGTGTTTTTTAGAATTGAAAAGCACTGCACTCATATTTCATGACGTGTGAATTTGCATGAAAATACAGAATGTTACACCATCATACCAATCATTTGTTGAAAATAAAGTGTGAAAGAGATATCCATGGCAACTGAAATACATTGATCAGTGACTGTTTAAGTAGTCATTGATAAATTCAGTTTGTTTTAAGTCTATCAAAATATAATATTCTATGTACAGGGTTGTTGACATTTTATACACTGATCACAGACTCAGTCAGTTTATTCAGTCATGTAAATAAAGTATTTTTTTTCCATTTTTATTTTTGCGTGTTTTAAATCAGTATACCTAAATGTAACCTTATTGGCCTGTTTAAGTATGAGAGAAGCGGCTGATGTATATTTTAATAGAATAATGTGTTGAGGCAAGATGACAGCAGTCATCAATGTTTGTGACATTAGACTGTACGTGGGGACTGTAACACTTTTTAAAAGGGTTGTACTGGGACTTGTAGCATGTCAAATGTTAAACCGGATTGGGTCGTGTCATCTGCATAAGGGCACAGAGAGGCGTGTTGTGTCAGCAGCTTGGATGGCCAATTCTACAGCATGCTTTACAGTTGCTCAAGGGCCGTCAACGGCAGTGCAACGTATTCAGGAGATGTGGCCCCTCTGAGTAGAACTGCAGTTTGAGTGGTGGTTCACAGGCCATGTTAGCGCAGACGATGTAAACGTTTATATATGTAAACTCTGTACCTGAGCGCAATCTCGGGTGATAGGATCTCCCTTTGTGGGAAGGCCTTTAACCTCTTTTTCTTCCATTCCAGTAGCACGTTGCCATGCTCTCGTTTTGTTTGTAGCATTGTCCTAATGACGATTAGCTACCTCGTTGCCTCTGGAAGCTATCTGACCCTACAAAAAAATATGCTCAGAAATATGTCAGTATAATTATGCTATTGAAATTGAATGACTCTTTCACCCTTTCAATCTCTCTTACCCACTGTCATAAGTTTTTACACGTCAAACCCAAGCAAATGGGGTTTTTTTCGTGATAATAGTAATACTGATCATCAGAATTTAATGTTTACGGCTTTACGTCCCCTGCTTTATTCGGCCGTCCCTCATCTGATGCTTACGGCTTTATGTCCCCCAGTGGTGGCGGTCGGGGAAAGGTGTATAACTGAAAGCAGAGCTCCGAGCCTAAAACAGCGTCCCGTGCAAAGCGTCCCGTGACATTCTATTTAAAGTGCTTTCAAAGACGGTCTCAAGCTTGGATCAGGGAAGATGCGCTTACGTGACGCCACCGTGCCTGTCATGAAGGTGGCGCTAGATCTGCATTGAAATGCGTGGTTAATCCGGTCTCAAATGCAAGAACTACATCAAGCTGGAGATATACGTAAACTCTTTAGGTACCGGTACTTGTAGTGTAAATTTCCTGTATAGACTTAATCTTCCTTGGCGTACTACATATGTTCTCGAAAGCGCTCACATAACTTTTGAACTTGTTTTTGAGCCTTTAAAACCATTCTCACCAGGTGCACCGTTCAGTTTCAAGGCAAGGAAGGATGATTATATTTTTTCCTCTGCACTGTTAAGTTTTATAGACAGGAATTTGGGATCATGTCCAGCGTCCGGGGAAAAGAATGGGGGAGTTTTGAGAGCCATCTCACAAAGGGAGCTTTCTTATTGCATTAAAAAAAAAAAAAAAACGGAACCTAAATATCTGTTATTGCTGGCCATTGTTTCACGCCGGCAGGAGGAGGGGACGCAAGGTGACATTCTTCATTTGTATTTCCTTCCATGAAAGGACACGCTCGGCAGACACTGAACAATGTCGGGGACGGTGCGTTTGGCTTGGGGACGGAACGGGACGGGATGTCGGTGGGGTGGGGTGGGGGGAGCGGGGGGAGCGGGGGGGTTCTGCTCGCACAAGTAGTTTCTTTGATTTTTGTGCCCCTTTACCGCCCAGATAACCCCATGTGACTTTTCCTTCTCCATGCCTTGTGTCATCAGATCATTTTGCAAAAAAATCACATTACACACAGAAAATCCTTCTCAGCACACCAATTAAACCCCAATAATAATAATAATAATAATAATAATAATAATAATAATAATAATAATGATAAAAGTAGTGTGTTACTGTCATCAATGGTACAGTAAAGTGTAAATATATTTTTATGCCTTCTGATGTACTAGTTTTGCTTCCTCTGGTGTTCTGTCTAATATCAATTCCGCGGCAGGTCTCTGTGAAGTTTATGCTGGTGGAAAAAAAAACCCAGCGCCACTCTCTGAAGTGAGAACCAAGGCAACCTCTTCAGAGAGGTTCAGAAGTCAGAAGAAGCAGAATCCCTTAATATCCCCGGTCTCCAGATGAACACTTTACTCATGAAAATGATTAATCTTGAGTTTCTTGACACTCAGTGAGGCGGAAGTAAAAATCTTCAGCCACATCCTACATGTTGTTCACCTTCTTACTATTTCCGCAGCGAATATCGTTGATTGAAGTCTCAGCAATCTTATTTGTATTAGCTTTGGTTACAGTTCAGTATAACTATGTTTGGAGTCTTTATGTGCGTCTTTATTTCGGCACCCGGGTGAAAACAAAAGATCTGTAAAAAACTAAATGTAATATAACGAATGTTACAGAGCATATCTTCACCAGGGTCTCAAGGCCAGGTCTCAGATACTAAATTGATATTCTGTTTCGAGCATGGGAAATCACCCACTGTGATTTTCTGACAGCTTTCTGCAAATCACGCCGATCTAACCTTTTCCAGACTAGAACCGTAGACGCAAAAGCTGTATCTGACAGTTCAACATTACGTAAAGTCTGTTTAACTGTGACTGTGAAATAAATCTGAAATCAGTATTAAAAGGGCTGGAAAGAAGATGCTTTAGAAAGATCAAGCCATTGTCACAATGACTGACTGTTAGTAAATCTTTGTTTCCACAGAAACATTTAAACGTTTCTACAAATAGTTACAATAAAGTCAAGTAAATTAAAAAGTCACCAAACCCCCCCCCCCCCAACTAAAACTAGCTAACAGTTTGGTTATGCCTCCTAACGACAATCAGTGGCGTCCGACTCTAAACAGCACAGATAACCTGGTATATTTGAAAACAAACATAGAGTGATTCTATCGACAAGGCCTTGACTCTTCCTTGACTCTGCCCACTTCAGGCCTGGAAAGCGAATCAACTTCTGTCTACGTGTGTCGACATTTTCACAACAGTTTTTTTACACTCCCTGTACTCTGAAGTTTTCCTTGAGATTCAATAATGAATAAATAATAAAATAATAATAAAAAATATATCTGAAATTGCTCACTCCTTTGTGCACCGGCTGACAAGACATTTCACCGGTGTGTTGGGAGCCCCAAGAGCATACCATCTGATCTGGGCATGACTCTGACAGGAGAATGCTGAGGGGGCTTTGGCTGACCCCGTTTTCTGGGAACACCGCTCCAGATTTCAGAGGATGGCGCTGGTGGAACGGGCTCATCGCCAGTCCCTAGCCTCTGTGCCCCCAGGCTTCTGGGAAGGGTTTCACGAGTCGGAGCGCCACTCCCCCGTCTATAGCTGAGGGCGGCTGCTCTCCTCAGCATTCTAGGGAGTTGACAAAGACGTTAGAAAAACATAGATCCTAAGCAGCAGGTGAGGAGACCTTTTTCCAGGTCGCGATGGAACCCTCAGGGGTTCACCCTCACCGATACTGGACACAGGATTCACCGTCTCTACAAGCAGAGACTGGCCAGTGGCCAAGCAGTGACGGTCCCAGTGGCTCACTGAGAGGGTAAAGAGGTCAGGCCACTTTTTGGGAGATATTCCAGGGTGGATTGAAGGCATCTGCCACACAGGTTCGCCAGATTCTACCTGCTGGACAGTACGGTCGCACAGCGCCCTGTATTTAGAGCTGAGGGCAGGGGGCAGGGTTCAGAGAGCAAAGGGCAGGGGGCAGAGGGTAGAGGGCAGGGGTCAAGGGTCAGAGGTCAGGGGCAAAAGGCAGGGGGCAGAGGTGACACATGATTTGATTTGTACCACTCAGTCTGCTTAGAGCCATACGGCGGTCCTCATGACAGCTCTAGTACACTTGGTTATCTGAAATTGAAATGTTAACCATCACTCTTCACGCTCGCAGCCATGCCACTGTGGCTCAGAAGAAACTAAATGGACAGAACTGCCATGGCTGCCAGATTTTTATAAGATTACAATGTAGAGAGGATGATCATGAATGCTATAATATTAAAGCGGTGTAATAACAGTCACAGAAGAAATCATTTTCAGGAATACACCGACATTAAGCGACAGCTTGAGGAGAATCCAATCTCCCGGCCTGGAGAAACAGAGTGTTTCTTGACTGCGGCATAAGCAGTTTTTGTTCGCCTGGGAAGCAGCAAGATCTAGGAATTTCAGTCAGACTTTCACAGGTCAAACCCCATGATAATGAACTGTGCAAATTCGGACTGAAGATGAGAGTTTGCTGGTCCACTGCCTACAAGTCCACCCACTCTTTCATTTAAAACGCAACGCCGTTACTGGATGTAAAGAACTGGAGTAACAGGTTTGGATAAGACAAAATTTACATTGGTACTTAATATTATGCATTATTTAAAACAGAAACGTGCAAAAATACTGACTGGGAGCCTGAAAGATTTATGAACATTATCTACTTGCCAAGCCAATGTATCGGGGTTGAATTTAAATTAACACGGTGGTAATTTTTTAAAACTTGTTTTTATACTTGTATGTTTGAATCTGGCACCGATACATGCCATCGGGTTTTATTATTGCTATAACTTTCTGAATAATACATAGCGTAACTCTTACTGGGTCATATGTCTCAGAAGTACTGGTGAAGAGGCTTCCGTTCAAAATAATTACGTCTATTATCTAATGGTATCGGAACTAGCAATTTAGTAAGAGTTAGTAAGCTTTTAGCAAGGCAACGTTAGTAAATAAATTGTCGTTTAACACAATCCTATGGGTTCAATGAAGATAAATTACACATTACTAAGGCGGAAGTTGCTTGGCGGAGGGCATTTTTTTCTTCTACCTTTTTTCCTCCTTTCCGTTTACTCTGGACACCAAGGTTCGTGGTCCTGACCAATTTCGGGTGCAGGTACTCCTCGTCTAGGCTGCGAGGAATCAACATGCAGCAGAGGGCCAAGGTTCGGACATTAACGCCCTGGGTACTCCTGAATCCCCTGGCATTTTATCTTCACAAACAGTGGCATTGGTTACGGGTGGAAACCAGGGGAACCCATAAAAACGGTGGGCTATTGAGATGGGAGGCACAAACAAGATACTAAGCTTAACCAGGGGAACCCATAAAAACGGTGG
>JAOVYW010028614.1:10358-30077 GCA_025775045.1 Hiodon tergisus
CTATTGAGATGGGAGGCACAAACAAGATACTAAGCTTAACCAGGGGAACCCATAAAAACGGTGGGCTATTCAGATGGAAGACATTAAGGTTATACATAGATATGCCGTTTATTGAGTTTTTATTAATTGCGTGTTTACTGTCAATAGTAGCTATGCTTCACAATGTTGCGCGATAATCTTCAGTAAAATGGTTAGCGAGGCTCAGCATAAACGTAATACAAAATCAAGAACGGAAGGAGTAACAAAACCATAAAATACTAGCAGAAACTAAAACCAGCCAAAAGTTCAATGCCTTACTCTCAGTTATAATAAAGGGGTAACTTAAGATTTCAAGACAGCAGAGCCAGATGAGTGTTAGAATACCAGAAAGCATCAATCGTCCACAGTAATAAATAAAATAAAAACTTCAGGCAAGGATGATGAACCATTATTTGCCAGGCTAAAAGAGATTTCCGGCGCTTTCCAGAAACTTTATGCAAGTGAAGATATGGGTGTATATCAAGACAGATTTAAGTATTTACGTGACATTAAATCAGCCTCATGGGAAACTGACGAACAAATTACAGAGATGTAAAAGTCCAATCAGGGAAACTAAAGAATAACAAAAAAGTCCAGGAGCAGACATTCAAACAAATTAGTCTATTACATAATTTATTGACCACGTAACCCTCTTATTGTCAGAGGTATTTCCATACATACTGAACACTGGTGAGCTCCCTTCTCTCTGAGAGTCTCAATTATCAGTGTAACACAAAAAGAAGGTAAAGACATAAAAAATGTGGCTCTTTTAGAACTATAACCGTATCCATCATCCACAGATGAGATATACAAGATATTGAGCGCCAATTTGGCTAAAAGAGTGAAGCAAGGTGATTACACCCATTATCAATCCTGATCGGACAGGTTTCTTCGCGGGTCGCCCACATGTCAGATATTATCCGTAGATGGCTTAATATGATCTCGTGTGATCAAGATCTTACATGTTCATGCATGGTGTTGGCCGTGGATGCAGGGAGTGCCTTTGATAGAGGATAACGGCCTTAAGTGTTTCAGATCCTTGAGAAGTTTGGATTTGGTCCAGAATGTATGAGGTGGTTCCGAACTCTGTGCTCTGTCCTATTTGCACGAGAAGGAGCTAATGTAGAGTTATCCTCATCACTTGAGATCCCTAGAGGGGGGTTAGCCAGGGATGACCCTCATTCCCGCTTTTTTTACGATCAGCATGAAGCTCTTGGCCCAATTAGTTAGGGACAATCCAAAGATATTAAGTCTATAGAGGTGGGTGGTAAGGCACACAAAATACCATTATATCCGGATGATGTAAGGTTTTATTTTTCTGACCCCCTTAACTCAGTTCCTCACGTGATGAAAGGCACTGAAGCATTCCACTCATGCTCTCTATACAAAGCAAATGTAAACAAAACAGGCCCTTGCAATACATTTTCTCATCTCTCATAAGTTAGAAGTATCCTTTTCTTTCAGATGGCCTGCAACAGGAGTGCAATAGCTAAGAATCACAACACCTACCTCCCAAGTTGACCCACATAAAGACAATTACGATGGACCATTCAAAAGACCTGCAGAGGTTTTAAGACGACAGGCTGTTCTGCTAAAAACACTGGCTGGGTAGAAACAAGTCAAATGAATGTGATCCCTAGATTTCTATCTGCGTGCCTAAGTGTTACCGGGGCTGGGCCCAGAATCCACATTTAACCTATTAGATCATTGCATATTTTGATCTATCTGATGGGGGGAAACGTGGGTGCGCTATAAATCACAGCTACTACCCAAGACGCTGGGAGGTCTCAAACTTCGTAAATTTCTAGGTATATTACTGGACCGTCCAATTACAGGCTACGTCAGTGTGGATAATGGTTTCTCCTGAGTCATTCTGGCTAAACACAGAGAAGAGCTTCTGTAATCAGGAACCTCTTTCAGCGGTCAATATGTGTAGGGAAGAGAATAGAATCTGATGGCTTGAGCAAATGGTCCAAGCACACACCATAAATTTGGAGGAGGACTCCAAACACCTTCTGTATTCCCCTGGGCAACTGGGCTTTGACACACATCCCAAATATTGAAGATTTGGCCCCACTGACATTGGACCAGGAATTCAGCAGATGGCCCCATCTTAACCTCCGATTTATACACCAACTGCTGATTTATGAACAATTAAAACCTCTTTATTTTCCAGCCTCCCAGTAAATATTTATTTAGTTATACGCAGCTTCAGGATTACTTGAGAAATAATTTTAACAGCATTTGAAAAGACTTTTTGCAATTAAATAACACTTTACTTACAAAAAGCTGTACCAGGCCATTTCTGCAATGATCTTGACTAGCACACAGTATATTGAAAGAAAAAGGGGGAAACCGGATTACAAGAAAACAGCAGTGAAGAGTTGTGGGAGGAGATGTGTATTGAATCTCATATAAGTATCCAGTTACTTGTGTCGCAGTTCAGGTAGGTCAAAGACAAGAGCTTTTCAGCTATTCGTCTGCTGAGATGATTTTAATATGGAAGCCCTAAACACCTTTACAGATAATGGATATCTGCAAGGCTGCACTACTGCATGTTATAAGCCAGGTATTTTTATGTTGTTCTTAACACAGTCATGCACGAAGGAAGTCCACAAATGTATTTTTTTTTTAATCAAAAGAAACAAGCTCACAAAATAAAATAAGACCATAAATACCCATACTTTCATATATGCGGTGATATGGTATGTAATCCTGGGGTTATTCATCCTTGCAAACTGCAGTTTTTAACCATCATGGAAACCCTTCGGTTTCGTAAAAATTGATTATCATTTCCCAGCCTCTGGCCGCATACCATAATCCCTTCTTCAATAGCACTTCTTCAATACTTAGCTTAAACCTCGTCTGCGAGATAAGCCTTCCAGTCTCATCGCGGTTTTGTCCATGGAAACACGTTTAGCGTCATCGTGGCATTTTAAACGAGGACTGGGTAATAACGTTTTGTAATGATCACTGCATGCCTGATTAGTTTGTGTTTACTTACATCTATGGGGTTAATTAAATATATACTGGACACCACTTCTACCAATCACTGACTTTTGATCAGTTTAACCAAATAATTTGGAGAAAAGAATACTAATCTATTTAAGCCTCTGAGAATTAATTACTTGTATAAATAATATAAAAGGGAACGAATATGATTCTCTCCAGTAGAATGCACTGTATTATTGATTTATGTCCACTTTTAAATCAACCATCGTTAAATTTAGTTGATTATTTCAAAAAATATACTTAATGCATAATATGAATTGACAGTAATAGGGTGAAATTATCCCTCAGTCCATGTCTAATACACACTGACATCTCAGCTTCACGTTTTAAATGTAGAAAATTACATCAGTGGCACATCTGGGGGAATATTTAATATCTGTCAGTCATTTTGATAACACTGTCTGAACCCAGGCATTATATTTTGCTCTATTTCACAACAAGCTTTTAAACAAATGTAAAATTCCTGACAACTGTGCAAAGATGCTTCCATATATTAAACGTGAACATCAATATTCTGCTGAGGAAATTGGACAATTAAAATGGCATGCTAAACTCAGTGGAAGTCGTCACATCTTTCAAGCGATAGCTGAGTTCTGTCGAGGAATAGGACGTACGTGATAATTTCACACATAGCATTTACCCAGAAATGAAATTTCAGTATGCAGGCGCACATATCAACTTTAACTTTAGTGTAAAGTCTTGGAAATTCTTTAAAGATGTGTCCTGTTTAAATGTAGGTCATCCTGGTACTGAAAGAGAGCAATTCTGTTGAATTTACTGTAATCAGTCCCTTTGCTGATGAGATGTAAACTGTGTCGCAAAGGTTCTGAATAGTTTGTAAGCATTTGTAAGCACACTATCGCCCTTGATTAGCACCTTCAGGAAGTTTGTTTAATTTATTGTATTTTAGAATTTTTTAAACATTTTCCCCCCCCATAGGGTTAACATTGTAATGCAAAAGTAACCTTTTCTAAGAAAATGAAGAAAATATGTCCAATTTAACTGACAGTTTATACGAAGCTGACAACTGAGAAAAGTTACTTCAGGAATGAGAGCGAAACTATACCCCAGGGGGATGTGTGCTCAAGCGAAAATTACCTGCCAGTTGTCTAAATCACCTACCCCCGGGACAACAATTTTGTTCGGAGGACAACCGACAGAGCTCTGAGGGGTCGCCCATGTGCCGTCACGGAAACCGCCTGCTTAATTTGCGACGGACTGCTTTGGCAGGAGTGGCAGGCGCCCTCTGACAGCGGCGTGGCCCTCGTCTCGCCACCGGTGCTTGTTAGGATTACAGCATCCTGCCACACTTCCTAACAGCGACTCCCGGAGACGCGAGGATGCAGAGGGTTCCGAGTCAGCGTTCCCTGTCTCCCAGGGCCCCCTGGGCCATCAGTTGTCAACCAAAATCTGAAAGGTTGGCTCTCGCCGTGGAAACGAAGAGGCACACACTGTCAGATGGTTTCTAAATATACTTGAGGGGGCGCTTTGTGCCAAATATTTTAGAGTGATGCAATGTAACAGAGGATCAAATCAAATCAAGTAATTGGACACACGTCGGCACGGTAATAGCGAGCGAAGCGTGTGTCTTTTTTCCAAATATTTTGGTCCCCGGTTACGATGACTTTAGTCTGTTTAGGGAATTGCACGGTGTTACAACACATCTAAATACTTAGCTGACTTTAATTTCAACCCCCTAAAAAGACAACTGGACTAGATAATTGCCTGACATATAGAATGCATAGGTCTGTGTTTTCAGGGATTGTTCCACTGGGATGCGACTTGTATGAGTGGGTTTTCCAGCTGGAGCAGAGCCCATGGTGACTGGCTCTTCCAGACTGTTTTCCGCTTCGCTGCCTGAAAGCCTACATTAAAGCACACAGTATGTAAAACACATTTAAAAGAACTGATCGACCATCAAGGAATCCAACCCATAATCTTGTTGCAGTCCTTTTTTTCCCCCTTCAAACATCTGGCGCTGAACTCTTACTGATGTCACCAATTCCAGTTCGGAAGCATACAAACCAGAGATTCAGTTTCCTTTCCAACGAGAGCAAGGCGATTACGTTTCTTGCCCCAACAGGTTGTATATGCCTGCATGAGCCACTCGTCAGCAAGTGATGACCAATTAAGACATATAATCTGAGTGATTTCTTCTGTACAGACCATCATCCTCAAAAGCATCCAGAAGTGTTTGGTGTTTTCCTTGCTAATCTTTTATTTCATTTATCTTTGTTGAGCTCTTGAGCCGCCCCTGATCTTATATGTTTTGATGTTTTATCCACCAGAGTTTGGAAGAGGAAGCTGGCAGTCAACTGGTTTGTATAGCTGATATCTCCTGCCCCCAGCCCTCCCCAGATTTCTGTGGTGGTCCGTCTGTGGTGGGTCCGCACATCCTGCGAAACCTCAGCTCCATCAGCCTCCCGGTGGGAGGCCGGGATGTCTGGTGTTGCTGGGGAATTAGTCCCAACATGCCTGCTTCCTGGAAACTTTCTCCAGACCCTCCAGCATGTCTGCACCCTGCTCTGTTCCTACCCTCTGGAGCATCATGTTCTCCCCTGGAAGTCTACCAGGCTCCTCCCTCTCAGTGTTGCTCCGCCTAACGGAAGCATTGCTCCTGGGAATTTAGACACACGCATCTTTGCTTCAATTTGTTTGCTTTGTATTATTTATTTATCACCAAACTGGTTTATAACAATTTGTATTATTATTATTTCCAGAGCATCCATCACACAGAAGACTATCAGCACTGTACCTAAACACACACACACACACACACACACACACACACACACACACACACACACAAACACACACCATTAAACCACAAGGCATGTCATTTTCAGATATGCCTCGTACTGATTAGTCATTCAGTTCATCTCCAATTGATGTTAGATTTCATAATTGAAAGTATTTTGACTAAAAAATAACTTTGACATAATTCAGTCACCCTTTATCAGTCTTAGTTAATCACATACGGTCTTACTGTGAATTCTACAAATAATAATGGCTTATTTTAATGGACGAAATACGAGTAAAGTATCAACTTTGATGAAGGCCCTGATATATTTTACTCTCTACATTGAATTAATTATTCATTTAACGCATACATCATGAATTCAAACATCTAGACTGAAATTTTTAATGAATTTCACCCTGCTAGGTTTCCCTCTCTGCATGTGTCCACACTGAGCATTCTCCATAAACCTGTCAGTCTCCATGAAGCTGATCTGTGTATTTTATAACCCATCTTTATGTGTCCAATCAATTATAGCTCCTAATCACTTCCACTGTGCCGTGACAATTGAATGTGGAAGATACGTCAGAATGTTTCATCGTTATCGTTAGCACGGAGTCTGATGAGGCTCGGATCGAATTGCCTGAGAACGAGGCACTGGGTCAGTCTGGGCTTTTCTCGTCAAAAGCGTCTCGTTTAGTGTTTGTTTTTACAGTCACAGGAGAGAGTTTTTAAATGAAATATAATCACCATATAAATGACAGATTTCGAGTCCTAATGTTCAGTCTGGAACTTTGTAAGAACACTAACATTATTATTTAGCCATAGAAGTGGTCTATTCTGTGATACAAATGTGTGTGCTTAAAAAAAAATTTTTTTTTATGACTTTAAATGTTTCTTTATGTGGGCAGAAAACACCAAACAAAATTAATCTACCAGGGATGATTAACTTGTAATGTAACTAGCGTTCCTTGGCAAGAACTTCCATCTGGGGAAATGTTTAGCAAACCATTTCTATTGACTGGTATGCTTTAACTATTTGCCTTTGTGACCGTCAGTCTGAAAAGTAATTAAAACTTATCCAGTGCACACAAAAGTGTTTTTTATTGAGCTATTATATAAGTGACAAAAAGTATAGCACAAGGTGTCTATGTAAAGAAAAAACATTTAGTAGCATTAAAACTTAGCAGAAAAGCAGAGAAAATGTAGAGAAATGTCACAGCTGCAAACAATTATGTTTTTTTTTCTTAATACGTAAGACGATGGCATGGTCTTTACAATAACGAGAGTAGCAGTGCCTCACCACATGACATTGCCTGCTATGTCACACAGATTTGTTTCTCGATTGCTAATTGGATAGCTTGTCTTTGTCTCACGCATTTGTTTATTATAGAGAATTATCTATTAAGTGCCTACATGCAGCAAAATTAAATACAAATTAGCCTGTGGACATGGTCAGTTTATTTTTAAACATCAAAAAGCTCAGAAAATTAAAATGGGGGAAAAAAAAATCACGATTCCATGAATATTTTTTAATTCAGCAATCACATTTGTTTGGAATTATATGTCAATGTTAGGGTTAGAAATTGAGTTTAAAATACGGACACATTTTTTTTGTGGGCATGAGTAAACAAGTAAAAAATTAAATTCCTGAACCAACAAATAAATAGACAATTTTAGACAATTATACAAAATTTTGTCATATATTTTCATATTTACATTCCTAAAATTCTTGCATAGGGAGCACAAAATAAGCATATGCAGGCTTATCTGCTAAAACCATGCAGGGTTTTCAGCTAGCTTCATAGTTCGCATGGGCCTGGAATTTTTTTAACACTGGGAAACGATTTAAACAGAACAGCGGTATTCCAGGTTAGTTGGGAACTCTAAACTGGCTTTTGTCTAGTTATGTTTCTTAACATTGAATTTCTTCTAGGCCCTCACTGTAGCAAGAGAGCTAGATCAAATTTAACATACATCCAAAATTTAAATAAAATTGGATGAATATATTGTATTGCTTCCTTCGTTTTCCCCCCCAATTGTAATAGCTATTTACCTTCCATGAATAATCCAAATTCATTAAGCTGTGAAACCACCACAAGCAGAGCCTTATTTGATAACTGAAAATAAATCTGAAGTTGTTCAAGTATACAGTATTCTGTCGTTTTAGAATTTCGCAGTTATTGCCTACTAAATGCTAAACAAATATTCATTAAAAGAGCTAGCAGAAAGTCGAGAAGACAGAGAAAAGACCGAACTTTTTTTGTCTTTTATTGTAATGTATTTTGAGCATAGAAGACGGAACAGTGAGAAATGTCGCAGCAAGCAGCAAGCAGAATATGCTTAATAACTCAGCCATAACCTAAGCGCGAGTACACCCGGATCAGGTTATTGGGTATAGTATTTAGTCAATAAATGATTACTACTGCGTTAAATTAACAACAAAATCACCATACGTCGCCATACATGGGTAAGAAATTTAAATTATACAGCACTGGAACAGTTCCACACAGAGCCATGAGGCTGGGTGTCTTCTCAGACCTGCAAGGCACCAGGTGGGGCAGCATTGTCAGGCCCTAGGTAGGGGTAGTGGACTCACTTCCCCCAAAAAATAGAACTCTATCACTCTGCATGCACCGGTCAACAAACCGGTGATGCTGACCATTTGTCTGGAACAAACTAATTCTGGAACAAGCTAATCAGCACGCATGTTATTGGTACCCGACATGTTGGCAGCCTGGGCCGGGAACACTGTATGGAATATCCGTGAAACACCGGCACTGCTTAATCCAACCGCAAAATCCACAACGTATTCCACATAATAATCAAGTTCCTGATGGCAACGTGGAAACATGGAGCTGAACATGTTACAAAAATGTCACTGATTTTGCAGGGGAGGATCACGGGATTTTAAAGTAACTGACGTCCCTCTCCGATCCCAAGCATGTGATGATCCAGGCAATTTGACACAGCAACGTTGGAAATAAATTCACTTCCGTAACCTCAACCACTCGCCCGCAGAAATGGATGATTCCATTGGAGATGGTAAAACAATGCTGTTACAGGTGAACCACACATGACCGCTTTAAAGCTGGAAGCTGATGTCTCAGTCTTTTCATGCGATTTTATTGGCCCTAATTTGCATATTACCTTGTTACCCTAATTATGCAAATTGTATCACTTTTTTTGTCTGTGCTTTTGTTAACCCATCATCAATAAGCCATTTGCTTTTACTTACTCTCTTAAAAAAGCCGTCCCAATTGTGCTGCACTGATGAGCTCCAAACAGGGTGAAACATGTCTGCAGTTTCTTAGCTTCGAGTTTGCAAGCTGTGATCGCAGAACCCGAAACGGTGACTTTCACGGTTGGCTCATATTGATGTTCATTTACATATATACAAAATCTACAAATCTTATTATGCAAACTTTACTTCTTAAAAACAAACACAATCTAGCAAAACCCCCTGGACTGCTTGACTGTTTCTTTTTAATAATTTTTTTGTATTGTAAGCACCTGAGTGTGGTTTTGTTTAACAAACCACACTCAGGCGTGTGAGATGATGGTCCCGCCTGTGGACGCGGGCCCACAAGGGCCATAAGGGGTGGGGTCCCAGGGCTGCCTGTGGGCGTGTCCACAAGGACAAATATGGAAATTAGCAGGCGACTTGCTTATGGGAGATGGGAGAGGCCTTCTTCCCTTACTTGCCTTACTTGTATTTGAGTATTTCTTTGGGAAAACTCGGCTCATCTGAGACAGAATTCAGCTCACGGCGATCTCTTGCAGCCATCACATATTTTCCGGACTGCCTGTATTTTAAACCATAAATTTGTCTTGGTCCTGCCGATCTGCAGTGTTTCCAATATAAATATTATTCATCAGGCTGACCTCCAAACCAATAAAATGAAATCTAGTGCACCCTGGATAATGTCTCTGAAACAAATTTATGCAAAATGACTATTTCCATTTCCTTTGATGCACATCGGGTCACGATAAAGATCGTTTTCCGAGAAGGTCTTCTGAATATAGATTTGTGAGGTATCTGTTTAAATGCATTTTCTCCCCACGTTCATTGTTGTTGTTGCAAAACGAACACAGTCGTATTCTTTTCTAAAAATCTAAATAATGCATGTTGGTCTATGCTAGTAGGATGTTGAACCTACCGAGGAATTTGGTGCTCGGTTTGCTGTTGTTCAATCGTATTAGCCCATTTCTATATGCATCATAATAATTAATCTGGTCAGATGCGATAGAGGTCTGTAGCTTTGTATACCTTTTATTCAGAGCAATTGAATATGCTGCACCATTTCATTAGATGCTAACCGCTTTTCCTAAGAAAATTAAGGACAGACCAACCTGTAAATGTGTATGGAAAAAATTATTCACAGGCATGGGTTAAAGTGACACTCAGAATACGTGGTAATACACATGAGCCTCAAACTCAAAGCAACCGTCTTTATTTGGGGATACTGGGTCCGGTCACCCCCAGCAAGTGTTTGAACTTTTTTTCCCCTCTGAAAATTCTTGTAGTGACAGGCAAGCTACAGGGCTCCACTGATCTGACTTTAAACACTGGTTTGCGTCACCCCTTTCTTTATTATATTTAGCTCAACGTGTCCACACAGGACACATTTATAGCCACCCAGCTCAGAAAGTGCTAATTGTAGAAATATAATATAATATATAATGAATATAAATAAATAAACAACACCACTTTTCCAGACATGGCTGTTAACTGCTGCTTTTCAAAAACCTTCAAACATGCGACATGGTGGAATGCTATGAACTAGACATCAAAGGGTGTGAGGGTGTTCGATTAAATTAGGAAACTCTTTTTTAATTTATTGAAATATTTGGCCAATCAGAAAAGGGAAACTCAATTCACTTAGCACTGCATTTGTGATAAATTTCGGTAATGTCAGTAATCATGTCTAATGTATTCATTTCAATTAAAAACCTGTGCGCGGCGTAAAAAATAAGACGCACACATAGACATGTACATCTCATATTCGAATGATTAATATTTACAAATAATGGTTAACTATAAGGACAGTCATTTCCATTAATCAAGCGCATATTTATTGTTTGCTAGGGAGAAAAATTAGTTATTAATGATGAAATTATAAAAAATGTTAATGTCAACTGGCAGGGTGGCAGCCTAGCTGAACATCGTGTCGCGCAAGACGGTTGGGCCTGAAATGGAGGTGGGTTCAGTCAGGGTCGGTCTGGGTTCGGACTCAGGCAGCGGTGCCCACAGGAGTCAAAGCCCTGGAGGGAGGAGGGAGGAGGGACACGGTGCAGACAAGCTTTACAAGTTGGGGGAGGGGCAGCCATGCGGGCGCAGACAGACAGGAATAACAAAAACAACTGACAGACATGCTCTTAGATGTGGGGAAGAGGGAACTGGAGTCAGGGCGAGTCATGGGGGAGGGGAAGGGTGGCAACCGTGTCACCATTTTTTTGTTAATATTATGTAGAGTAAGTAGACATAACAAGTAGGCAGAATGTGACTGATTATATATTCTTGTTGATTAGGTATGACAATACATGTTTTTCACTGGATAAAATGCTAATAAAACAAATATAGTAATGCAATAAGACAAATATTTACAATAATTTGTGTGCATCCTTCAAACTAATTGTTTAATAAAAGTCTGGCACGGAAACTCAGTTTGTAATGATGATAAAAACGGAAGAATCAAAGAAGTACAGTGTTACCGTGGTTACATTAGCACAGCTTTTATTATGGGACCAAATTATAACGCAGAAGTAATACGTGTTTTATCATTGTAATGGCTAATTCAGACATTGTTATAATGAAGGGGCCTTGTTCATTTTCTGCACACCTGCACGCGCAGACAATTACCACAGGATACGTGCAACGGAGCAGATCCAGCTGCCTCAAAACTGCCTTCGTCGCTTAACGTTTCAAACTGACGCCCGCGGCTAATTAAATGTTCCCAAGCGGGCCAGTAGTGGGGTCTGGTGGCGGAGGGTGCCGGCGGTGGCTGCGTGCAGCACAAGACAAAAACTAGGCGCTGCTTGCCCCTTTTGAGAAGGGAATAAAAAAAAAATAATCTGTTTCCAGGTGTCATAATTCTGTTTCTCTCCAAACCAGCCGTGATTTTTGGCAGCGCTGCGCTGTAAGGAATTCCTGGTCCTCCAGGCTAGCTGCGTCCGCTAATACCTGCCTGCCTTGGCCAGTTCTGAAACAGCTCCTATTTCTCCGCTTCTCGCTGTGAGAGTTTGTGTTCCGTCGAACCCCATGCCTGCACCTTCATTTTTGTGCTGGAATAAGGCCTTGGCGTTTTTGTCTTTTCATTAGACTGCCATTGTAATACCCAGAGGAATTGTAGCACTCATAGGTACTTCCGAAGATATGGTGAGAATGATGTATATTTACAGTCGATGAAGGGCACAATCTCACATCTCCGGAAGCAACATGCGCCAGTCAAGGCTGTTTTGGCCCACCCCCGTCCTCCCCTAAATCCCTTGCAAGGGGATAAATGCTGAACTTCGACATTTTTTGGCATACATTTCTGTAGTATAAACTCTGAATATATGTCAGGCAGTTTTAAATCTGGCCGACTGTTACTGTAAAGCCACCCCCCTGTCTTAACCTTTAATTTCATCATCTCTGACAGCCTGGCAGATGCTCATCGAAGTGGCCTTAAACCAAAGACCCAAAAGAGCTCCACTTGCGTGAAAGACCTCCATGTCTCTCTGACTGAAGAAGAGGGCACTGAGAAAAGTAGGTCCAATTATGATGCTGTTCAGTTTGAAAATGAGAAAGAGGGTAGGCTTTGCTCTCCAGCCATGGAGACATGTTTACAAGGGGCGGTTGGGGGATTAGGCTGTTACACAGAAAACTGTGTGAGCTCATTGTATGATCCTCAGTTTGTGTGTGTTAAGCCTCTCGGGCTGGACCATAATCCTTATGAGGGCTTGTTATGTGCAATGACTCCATTGGTGTAATTCGTGTAGTAATTCATATAGTAATTTGTGTAGTAATTCATGCAGTAATTTGTGTAGTAATTCATTCAGTCATTTGTGTAGTAATTCGTGTAGTAATTCATGCAGTAATTCGTGTAGTAATTTATGGTGCGGAAGCTCGTCTCTTCAGCATTGGCGCCTCATGCTGGCAGAGTCCTGAGACCGAATCTGGCTTGGGTCAGAGTCTGTGTGCAGTATGCAAGTTCTCCCCATGTTTACCTGGGTTTTTTCTCTGGGTGCTCCGGTTTCCCCCCTTGGTCCGGATCCACTTGTCCTGCAACGCACTGGTTGTACCACGTCTCACCCCCTGTGACTGCCAGGCCAGGTTCCAGCACACCGCAACTGAATTAGAGAAGCGGTTTTGGAAAATGAATAATTCATGTCTATAAAATAATGTGGTTCCACATAGTTGCCCTTTTCCACCCAGTTTCATCTTAATAATGGTAGATTGTTATGTAAAATTAGTGGGTGGGAATTATTGAGGGAAAAATTCCAAAGTTGAAAGTACTGTTTGTATAATGAAATTATGGCCACCCCTATATCCCTAAGTATAAAGAGTTTCATTAAGTCAAACACCTGGTTTAGCATGGAAATATTAACAATTAAACATGGACAAGAGTTAAACAAGAGTTTAGAGTGTTTAGGATGTCTTGTTTTTGTATGGATATGATCTTGTGCCTTACAAAGAAAGCATTCTTCACTTGCTGTTGCATTAAGACACCATGGGGTGTCTCTATAGCCATTTACGTGCAATTAATCATCACAATTACTGATCAAAATTCTAAAACCTTGTAATATGCATCTTAAAAAAACGTTATTTAGTGAACACCTATGCATGTAAGTTTTCAGTGATGTTTGAGCGGAATTAATCAGATGCTGTGTAAAGCATTGAATCCCCCCCCCCCCACCAAAAATAGCACATAAAAAAAATCAAAAACAAGTAAGAATTGCATTACAGTAAATCACAGATAACGACCTGTATTATGTTCTGTCTTCTCTTTTCTTTTGAAGTCCAACAGTCCAATCGCCTGTATATTTATCATTGCTCTCCTCGTTATGACCCATCTTTGACTTTGTTGTTACCATTTTTCTTTTCGTTTGTTGTTCCATTATGATAAAAGTGACAACAGACGTGTAAAGGTCATACAGACAGGGGAAAGTGGCAAACACAGGCAAGAGTGCATGTACACACTCAGAATGAACAAGTTTCTGCAGAGGTGGTAGCTACTATATATATATATATACACATATAAGGAACTGGTTTCTACATGAATGCTCATATTTTGATTGTCGATGCTTAGATTAGGTTGCTCTTGATGTATTTTTATATTCTGCATGTTTATTGATATCATGTTATCTCCTTTGTAGCATTAGGTCGCTCACTTTCTTATTGCAATTTAACTCCTAAACTATCGCACTATTGTACGTCACACTGGATAAGAGCATCTGCTAAATCACTAAAATGTTCAGGTTATAGAACATGTGTGGCAGGTTATAGTCCCTATAGGATAGTAGAGTTCTTTTCTTGATTTCTGCCTGTGCGTAAAGATTATTAAAAATGTACTTGTTGACATGTTAAGAATTTATGGCGGCTTTGCCAAAAACACTAGTTCTCCATTAGACATATGTTCCAAAAGCGACAAAATTCATTCTTGCAATCAAGACGTTCTTACCCTCGTTCTCGTTTCTCATGTGAATTTGTTGGCTTGAGTGTTGGCTTTTTTGTGTTTGCCTTTCCACCCCCTTCTGTTCACCCTGTCAGTTTCGTTCACAGAAGGTCTTCCGGATGTGGAAACACACACGCTGTTAAGCGGCACTCTGGAATGGAAATGTCAAAATTTAGTTTTGCAGCATTGCTTTGACTCGACTCGAGTAGCGCTTAATAAATCTGCACCTGTGTCTAATAGATACAAATAGCCGTTATTAGCGGGAGCTGGATCAGTTGCCTGGCGTGTCTCTTGTTTCTGAACGTTTTTTTTCTGTGTCTGAGTACGCGTGCGTCGATGTGTCCGAATCATTTCATCCAATAACCAGTGGACCTGAAAGTTGAACGTGTACCACATATTCCCTCTTCTCCATCTCCAAGATGTCCATGTCTTGCATAGTTTTAGTTCTTTAAATCCAGTACAGCACCACACACACTGCAGGGGCACAAGTATTCTACCCCCCACTGTTGGTTTCCTCAGTTATTCACTGATGGAAAAAGAAGAACACAGGAATTACTATTGTCCTGTTCATCATTTTATATCACCTTGGCATAGCGTCGCAGCAGGATTGCCACAGTACTTGAGTCATCTTCTGTGATTTTCGACATGGCTGTTTCCAAATCAAGGCTCCGATCAGAGGCCGAGAGCAGTGCTTCCTGCACCAAAGGCTGATGGGGACATCTGGCGGGTTCAAGGCTGTCGCGGTAGCTAATTTATTGGCTGAAAGAAATGGCACCTCTGCTGCTAAAACTTGTTCTGGGCAGGCACTTAATGAGGCAAAACAGACACATGGGGTAGGGATGGCTGATTTAATGAGCTCACTGCAGACGTGGAATATGCCGATTCTAAGGAAACAATTGCTAATCAAACGGGAACTGGATGATTGCCGGTGATCATTGCTTTGGTTGAGGCTGCTTGCTATTGGATTGGAGAGATGCCACTTAATGTTCATTCTCAAGGCCACTTACATGACAAAGGTGGTGAAATCAGGCTGGTAAAGGTGGAATGGTAATGTGATTATTTAAAAGCATGGCTATAACATTGATTATGACCATCAATAAACAGGAGTTTAGGCACTCTAACTGCTAAATAAAATTACCCATATTTGTTTAATCTGCATGAATTCATATGGATTTGCATGAGGTGATGATTGATAGTTTTCCAGAACTTCTGCTACCAGACAAAATAATTTCAGGTTGCTTTATTAACTGAGCATACATTAAGTATCAACACAAGCAGTTAACTTTTATGACCAGAGCACATCCTTACGATATAAATCCAAGTGTTTTCCATCAGAATTGTACAGCTTAATTGTATTATATTTACTCAATACAAATGTTGTACCAGCCAGATGAATATCTGCACCACCAACATTTTGAGATCCATCCCAAAACAAGAGCAAGTATAAGCAAACTGAGAAATGTGTGAGACTTTCTAAGCCAGCTATGTTTAAGGAGATTCAATTAATGGCCGATTTGCTTTGTCCATGAGGTGTGTATTAAGCTTTCTCCAATAACGGAAACATGCAGCAGCAACTTAGCTGTGACTTGTCGTCACTGGAAAAACACTTGACGCGTTGGAATGAACTAAGGGGACAATCTGCTTAGTGCTATGGACGCATCCATGTAGGTCAATTGCACACATGCTTTCTCCTTTATTCTGGTCTTCCCCTTTGTAAATAACCACGTTGTAAGGCGTGCAATACCAAAACACGAAAATGATGATCTCTTAGTTAATGGAAGTTAGCCTTTCATCAGTCTCCTATCCATTCATTTAGTGGAAAATTGGTTTAAAAAGTCAGTTTTTTCCCCTTTCCTCACTCCATTTATTCATGTTTTTTTATGTGTCAATTTATGCATAAATTGATTACAGTTAAGTTATGAGGTGACATGTTTTCTGCAAATATGTTCACAATAGCACATGCATGTTACATTACTTTTAATTACCAGTAGAGTTCACAGGGCTGAAATTACTTTCTTTACGGAGAACCTATTTTCCCTGAGGGGGCTTGGGATCTGGTCATTTTTATATGTTGTTGGTTTGTCTTTGTTTTTTTTTTTTGGTCCACCTTGTTTTTTCTCTTTCCTGAATTCTCTGAACGCTTTTTCTACTACTTATTTTATTTCTTAAAAACACCGTCTCCCATGCAGTGCAACTGATATAAAAGATTGACCCTTATAAGGGCTTGTGTTCATGAGGACAACCCCCCCCAGGGGTTTGTTTGCGTGTGACCCAAGGAGTAGGACACAAGTGGATATGTTACTTTTTCCAACACAGATCATTTAGCTCTTAACGGCCAATAATGGCCATTTGAAGCACAACAAGAAATCGACTAGAGTGGGGTGCTGGAATAAAAATCGGCACAGGGATATTTTTGTCCCAGTCAGACCCCATTCAAACTTGCAGTTTCGAAAAAGATTTTGGCAGGCTTTAAAAGGTAGCCTGAATTATTTTCGGCCGGCCTATCTCTATGTGTGAACGCAGAAAAGGCCCTGGGCAGGCCTTAATGCTAACCAAATCTTCACGGAGATACAGTCCTGTAGGGAATGTAATGAAAACCGGAAGTAAGTGCTCTAAAATTTCCTGACATTAGTTTGTTAAATTTACCCGAGGGCACCCCAAAAAGGACACCTAACAAACTGCATTGCCCTGATGAGCATATTAAGGCTAATGTTCACTAGGCATTTAAAACAACTGTGCAAAAAAAAATTTTAAATAACAAATTGGATGCATGCCAATAAACCCCTAAACACCCCATGGTGACTCACTGACCTCATATATTGAAAACCTTTTGTTAGGAGAAAATATTAATTTTAATTTTAACTGTGAACTCTGTGACTTTGCTGCTATGTTCAGCTATTTAAGATGGAGTGCGCCATCACAATCAACCTGTCTACCGAACTACAGTGTAGTAAATGTAAGCAAACTCTAATTATGAGAAATACCTTATGAATGTTGTGAACATTTTTAAAGGGACAACATTTGATTTTTAAGAATGCAATAAGACACAAGAAGGTGTTTGTTGGAATTATTGGCATGGATGTGATGCCTTTCTAAAAACAGTTTCTTAGGATATTTTTTGCATTTAGACCGCAGGACATTCAGGAGATTTCCTGGGTCTTAGAAAACAAACATTTGCTTTCAAAACCCCCATCGCCGAACTGAGAAAATTCAGATTTTATACCAAGATGAATAAATTGCAATAAAAAGATAACAATATTTAACGCAAATTTCACTACCGCCAGTTTAATTTGGTATGGCCCTTAGGTGTCATTTCTCATGGTTCAATCTAACAAGGAGGAAACTAATAACTTCATTTCAGCAGTGACTTGACCTGACCCACGGAGAAGGGATAGCTCCAAAAACGGTGTGAGGTTTAAATGGCATGCTGTTGAAGTCTCCCAATGTAAAGAAATGTTACCGATGTACCGAAATACAGATGTTACCCTGTGAATTAATATTCCGTCACATAAGAGGAAGAAAAAAAAATGGATATAAGGATGACCTCATTGCCTATCTTTATTCAGAAAATTCACGGTCTCTCTGATTGCGAGATTTCAAAATAATAAAACATACCAGAAGAGAGAATAAATCAAGGCTCATAAAAAAAAGAAATAGGAAAGCTTTTTCATCGCTCGGTTTATAGTTGGGGGCACACAAGTGTTTGTTCTCTTATCATTGTACATCTGTTCTTAATTGCATCACGATTCATGCATTATACATTCTGATTAAAAAAGGAGAGCAGACCGACAATTTTTTAATTTTATTTTTTGCCTAAATATGCAGGTTAGCAAGGGAAACTCCATTAGCCTCTCTGCAGCTTACAACTAATTAAGAGAAGGTCATTATTTTATAATTTATTCTAAGAAATAAATTGAATCAGCTTCTGTGAATTTTTGTGCTATTTTCCATAAAATTTTACAGCCAGAGGAAGTAAGTTATGACCCGAACTAGTGTACGCAATAGAATATATCAAATGTAGTCATAGACTGATGTTCCTAAAGAGACATGAAAGAGTCTAAACATAGCAATTACAAACCCCCAACGTGCCACTGTTCTGCCTTCAGTAGGCAGAGTTAAAACTGCAGTTAAAACGTGCCATCGTCAGAGTGAAACCCACAGACACAACGTATAGATTAGGTATCTGAGACGGATCTCACGAACCGAAGCCTTTTTGTGTCACACAGAGCGTGCCAGCCCCACACAGGACCACGGGATTGGATTCTGCGTCTCCTGCGCAGCCCAGAAAAGGGCTTTCGAGGACACGCCACGCCACGCTGTGGCCTCTGGTACGCGCTCTAATGCTGCCATCCTGGTGACGCCTGCGGAACAGAGTTATCTGTGCAGCTCCGCTTCCTGACGTGCCGAACGCGGGCAGGGTGGAGAGCCAGAACGAGCGCAGCCGCGCACAGAGGCGGGAGGCGAGCATCGGCCAGATACAACCGTCCCCCTTTGCGTTGTTCGCGCTGAACTAGCTGAGCAATCAGCAGCCCCAGTTATGTGGTATCACTCTGTCAGAAGACGGATCCTTGTTACGCGGAAACCTCGCTCCTGAAGATGGCCAAGCTAAAACAGGACCAAAGAAAAAAACCTTTAAGAGATGAAGGGATGTGAGACCTGCGAAAGGAGCATTAACTTCGCTTTTCTGCTGCTTCTCTTTTTGTGTTGTATGTTTTTTTTTGGGGGGGGGGGGGGTTCAACGCTGGAATTTTAATGCTGGAAAATGTGCCGGGTGGTTTTCAGAGATCCCGGAACGACACGATCTTCTAAATCTCAGGCTATTGTTTATATTTGCCTCATAGAGCTTCTGGAGTCTTATCGCCTTCACCACAAGAACAAAATATCTCGGGAGGATGAGAGGAACAGTCCATCGAACCCCTGAGATTTTCAGCAGAGGGAACACTCTTTGAGAGATACTTCGAAACAATGTGAGAATAATCTGTATTCCTTTTTCTTTTGTTCTTCTTGGACTCCTACATCGACATAAACATTGTTCAAGGCAACAATGGAACAGGGAATGTGTCGCACTCTTTTGGAGACGGATAAACGGGCAATTCTGCGTTGTGAAAGCCACATGGGAAAGCTAAGGAATTTAATTCTACTATTGACTGGTCACTTGTGCTAAGGCATGGCATTCTGGGGATTTGCAGCAGTGACGGAGGCGCGGGATGTCTCCGGCGGGTGCGCCCCTGTCCTGCCAGTGACGGAGACGCGGGATGTCTCCGGAGGGTGCGCCCCTGTCCTGCCAGTGACGGA
>JAOVYW010028623.1:0-30071 GCA_025775045.1 Hiodon tergisus
AGCATGTCTTCAGACCTAAACCCTATTGAGCATCTGTGGGGCATCCTCAAATGGAAGGTGGAGGAGCGCAAGGTCTCGAACATCCACCAGCTCCGTGATGTCGTCATGGAGGAGTGGAAGAAGACTCCAGTGGCAACCTGTGAAACTCTGGTGAACTCCATGCCCAAGAGGGTTAAGGCAGTGCTGGAAAATGATGGTGGCCACACAAAATTGACAATTTGGGCCCAATTGGACATTTTCACTTTCACTCACTTTTGATGCCAGCGGTTTAGACATTAATGGCTGTGCGTTGTGTTATTTTGAGGGGACAGCAAATTTACACTGTTATACAAGCTGTACACTCACTACTTTACATTGTAGCAAGGTGTCATTTCTTCAGTGTTGTCACATGAAAAGATATACTCAAATGTTTACAAAAATGTGAGGGGTGTACTCACGTGTGAGATACTGTATAACTGATTGATGGCAGCTCACCAGGACGTTAACGGTGCAGCTCATGCGGTGCTCCGGGCTCCCGTCCTGGGTGATGGTGCGGTAGGCCAGCAGGTTCTCCAAGAGGCTGCTGAGTAAGATGGCCAGTGCCTCGCCAGACTGGAATAGGTACCGGTGTCGTCTGCAGTGCTCCAGCAGTCTGTCCAGCAAACAAAACAGAACAAAAAAAAACCCTCAAAGATGATGCGACTCGTTAAATACTGCAAAGGCCTTATGAAACAGGTAATGGGTGGAGTGAACGAGAGAGAGCTGGACTTACGTTTTCTCTAGTAGGATTTTGTACTGCTCGTCTCCCCGCCCTCCCTCCACCTCCTGATCAAGCTTGGTGATCAGTTCGTTCTCAAACTGCGATTGAAATTCAAACAAACACATATGACATTAGAAAATGTCTGGCCATCTTTAGCCTTCAAAATCGATATCACCATCACATGCTGCATTTTTTGCTTTGCGCATAGTTTACAGATGATTCGGACCGGTACCATCTTTGAGCCCATCGTGGACAGTGAAACACCACTCACCATCTGAAAACTGTGGCTAGGGCTGAAGTTATGCTCGCATTGCATCATGTCAAAGAAAATGGGGAGTGTTGCTTTCCTCAGTTCTGGCTCTGGCACCAACGTCACCTCTAAAATGGGGCCCACCATGGCTGGGATGAACTTCATCTTGTGGGGTCCTGGAGGGAGGCACAGATAGATTTTGTTCTGCCTTTCTGCAGACAATGGGAGCCTATGCGCTTGCATATTCCTTCAATTTAGATGTGAATGTTATTGATCACAAAGAGGAGCTGACCGCTTCTACACATGCCAACCTCACGGTGGGTCTTTCAAATCAGTGCTTCTCTCTTTGCAGCTTTGGGGCTGTGACCGGCAGGTGGGTTAAATATTGTATTTCCTCACTTGTGTTTGTGCTGCTGCACATAAAAATGGAGAACCGTACTTCTAGGAAAATCCTGGAGGGAATTCTTACCAAGGTTGTACCACATGTCTCGGATCTTAAATCCGATGCTCTTCCTCAAGTCGCCGTATCTGTAAGTAAAACAAAATATAATTGATTTGTGACAAAAAAAATTGTAAAAATGCACTAATAAATATTGAAAAAATTCCAGAAGCCTGCTTTGTCTGCACAATTGTAATAGATTGCATCCCTCAGGTAAAAAAAATTGAAGTTTACTTTACCATACTCTTGTCTCACAACTCTGGTATTACAAAAGACAACTTATCAAATGGAAGGTCTAAAGCTCTCAACGGTCACATGATATCATCAACTGTACTGACCACACCATAAGTTCCAAAAAGCGACTGACTTGTTAAGGATCTTATTGCGTTTCTCTCGGGAGAAGGACTCCAGCTGCAAAGACTTGTGGGTTAGAAACGCCACAGTCAGGTGGAAATAATTGTTCCATAGCTGAAAAAATAAGAGGAAGATATCGTCAACAGTGAAACCGTGAATTAATTGTTCAGGTATTGCTCAAGTACTACAGATCCTACCTGCAGCTCGAAGTGTGTGTGGTCCAGAAAGTACTGGTTGAGGACCTCCGAGTACTGGTTAATGGCCCGCAAGAACACCCGGATCTGCAACAGGTTCATTATCATCCAATCGGTAGGAAAAACGTTCCCCATCAGGTCCTTAAACATGATGAATGTCTCCATTAGGAAGTCCTGCCAGGAGATAGATGGTAAGAATGCATGTTAATGATAAATTAATGAAAGAGGGGTTTTGGAGAAAGCGAGAGGTGGCAGTATCTTGTGCTACAGGATTTACACACCACCCACTCAAAGGTAAAGGAGGACAGAGCTACTCCAGGGGACTCACAATGATGTCTTGTCTGGTTTTAAAGGTGCTGATGTAGTGTGCGTAGTGTGCATCGTCCATCTGTTTCAGAATGGCTGTCATGCAGGCCAAATAGTGACCCTGTTGAGGGAGAGAACACATCAGTTGCTCCAAAACTCACATGACACGAACCAAAGATAACAAGGCGAATGTTGCTTCTGTTCTAATGCCTTGTCAGGTCACTACTTACAATGAGAGGAGAACTTCGACTCATGCTGATGACGGTACGATTGACCCTGCGAAGCAAACGTTCCATGATCATCTGCACATGTCCCCTGGTAGGACCCTGTAGACAGAGTAATTTAATGGATTGTTAGAACAACTGGCAATTCCAAATTGGGGGAGAACCAACTAAAGTAATTGTTGAAACCATTATTTCATTCTGTATAATTATTTTTGGTAATGTAAAGAAACCATCCACTGTAATTTTACAGGTGAGTACAGCGTGGATTGGGGACGTTGGGCTCTCGGCTGCTGTACCACAGCCCTGCATTGCTAGCCCTGGCTGAGAAGGGAGGAGATGGGAGCCCCTCACCACGTCCTTGCGGTCTAGATTGTCCAGCACGGTGCTGAGGAGCTGGGCACAGGCCTCGTAGTCAGGCTTGTTGGAGTGATCGTCCAGCTGGCCGCTAAGCTGGTCAGTCAACAGGGGAAGGAGAACATCACGGCAGTCTGGAGAGGAGGAGAACATGGGCTGCGGTTCTGGTGATGCCCTTGCAGGGTTCAGGTTTTTGTTTGTTCTTACAATACAATTCATGGCCTTGCTGAGGCTTCAGTATTATTCAGGCTCACAGAAGAGATTTTTGGGATTTGCCAACTACAAAGAGGGGGAGGATAGTGTTGGGAGTTAATTAGGATTTGACATTAAAAGGGGAGGTGGTGGGAGAACATTAGGATTTGCCAACTACATAGAGGGGGAGAACATTAGGACTTGCCAACTACATTACAGGGGGAGGGTGCTGTTTGGGGAGGTGTCCTGTAAATACCCACCTGGCTGTTTGAACAGATCACTCTCCACCATCCTGCACATACAGCCCAACTTCTGCCGCACCAGTTGAGCGTCCGGGATGCTCTCTATGAACTTGGTCAGAAGAACACTGCAACAGAATGCAACAAGGAGAAAAAGGTAAATAAAAATAAATTAAGTTAAATCTTGCTCAGCAACAGTATCAGAGGGAAGAGAATGAATAAACTTAGCAACTTAATTTTAAAAACAAAACCTAATGCTTTCCCTTAAATGGACATCGCATCACTGCAAGTGGTCGTTGTTGACCAGCTCTCAACAGTTCTCTTGGAAACCTGTCAACAAGCCATCTCCCATCTTAGTTACCTAAGCTCCACAGGATCGAAGACATGCAAGATGTCATTGATGATGGTGGGGAGATATTTAAGTATTGCGCCCTGTAACAAAGAAAGAAGAGTAAGCCAACAGAGGCGAGGTGAAAGTGAATGGGGGAAAAAAGTCACATCATTCATCACAAAAATGATTAATTACTAGCTTTATCTCTCTGGTTTTTCTTTACCACTGCAATACATAAACAATGTCACCATGCAGTCTTCCCAAAACTCACTTTGATCTTAACTCCTTCGTCGAGAGGCCTGTCCATAAGGGTGTTGAAGGAAAGGAACAGGCTTCGAACAGAGTTAAAGAATGCATCTCCATCCTCGCTGTTACCATAGAATCTGTGGAAGAGGGTGAAACAGGATTTAGCCAACACCCCATTGTGGTCCGGTAACAACTAGCATGCAGGGAGCAGTCGGAGGGGCTAACCTGAGGTAGAGGACCCGGGATTGGACAATAAACCTGAACAGGTACTTGAGGGCTTTGAGGGCAGAGTAGAGTCTCTCTGCCAGGTCTGGGTCCTCGGCGTGACCCACATAGTGATTCAGCACCTTGGTCAGCTTCCTTTGGTGGGAAGGGAAAGAGTGAGGTCACAGACACGTATCTATGTGGAACTTGATTCTGAGAGCAGTACAGGCAGACCCACGTGTATGCCAGGGTGGCACTGAAGTGCTTGTTGATGTAGGTCTCCAGGACTGGATTGAAGTGCTGAAACTTGATGTCCCCAATCAATGTGATGATGAACACCTGTTAGAATGGCACAGGTCTCATAATGGTTCTTCAAATTATTTTGTTTGTCATTTATATTACTATACATCATGATTTTATTAAAACCACAGGTTACTAGGAAATTGAAAGCTATGAGCATTAAAAATAAACCGAGAACTGGTGAGACAGAGTTCAGTCCCCAGCAATGTATAGTCTGGCAGGCAATTCTGCAGGACATCTACCACTCACGAACTCACCAATGCATTGAACACCAGGGTGTCATAGGTGTCCTCCTCAGAGGTCTCCATCATGATGCTGAAGAGAGCATCTAAGGTGTCCTGCAAAAACTATGTACCCCCACAGGGAAAATTGTAAGAATAGTCCACGACAAGGCCTGGTAACAAAAAGCTAACCCTTACACCTGCCCCATAATAGGCTCACCTTGACAATCTCCCCACCTTCCACCTCCATCAGGCGCCGCAGGTTCTGCTCCAGCTCCTCTGGGTTCGACCTCCAGTTCAGCAGACCCAGCAGATCCACTGACATGCATCCCAAGGCCAGAATCACATGAGTTGTCATCCAGAACAACTAAATAGTTTGGAAAGTTCAATACCCTATCTATTTACATGGCCAGAGTGTCAACACAATGACCCAAGGTTGCAGACACAGCAGCAAACCATCCTGGGAAAAGAGCCTGCACCCCAAAAAGTAGACCTAGATCCAGAATCCAATATATATACAATTCCACACTGCCTAAATCTTTATCTGCATCAAGCACAGCTTCATCAAAGTGGAGGTCAACCTTGCACATGTGTAAATGAGCCAACATAAGACCAGTGGGGGGCTGCGTGGCCTAGCAGACCATCAATGTGATTTTTAATTTAATATAAAATTAACATGGATATTTGAGACATGAGTTTCTGCATGCTAGTCCTCACCATTCTGCGTCAGCTTGGTGGAACAGGTAAGAGATGCTATCTGGAAGCTGTCTTTGGTCACAGGGATTGAGCTGGAAGGATGGGACGTCCGCCCAGATAGCTTATCCAGCTCCGCCGCTTCTGCCCGTGTCCCAGGCAAGGCTAGGTATGTCTTTGCTTCCTCTGCCTTCTTTACATCCACCTGGAAGGTCGTAAACAGGAAATATCCCAAATTATAGTTTTATTTATATATTATCATTTTACCATATTAACAAATGGGATCTGTTTCATGAGCCGATTTAAACGCTGATCTCAGACCAAAGCCTGCCTTGTTGATCAATCAACACAGAATCGCCATTAGCTCAGGGATCGCTCCGAGCCCCCCATGCCCCTATTATGCTCAGGAATCAAGGTCTAGTTCCATGCAGTCACAACACTAAATCACATGGCGGTGACACAAATAAAATTCTCACCATAGTTATTGAAGCACCAAGGACTGATTAGTCTCTAATTTTCCCTCTTGCAGTGTGACACAGAAACTTAGATGGCGCTCATCTGCAAGCGTTTTACCAGGCTAGATTCAGATTTTAAAACGGCATCACCTTGTAAACAATGAGGTCGTGCTGGCCATCCCGCAGCGTGGTCCCGTCTTCTTTCATCAGCCGAACGAACGCCATGCCAAAGGGCTTCTCCGACTTGTCCCTGGCTGGAAGATTTGGACCTGTCAGAGGCAGGGGGTACACGGGGCTGCTCGTGGCAGTGCCCTACCCGCTCCTAGCTGTCTTCCACCAGAGGAAAGCACGACCAGGGCACAAATGTAATGTTCGCTACGGGTTCAGGGGCACTCACAGTCCTGGGACGACCGGTGTCGAAACGTCAGCCTGAGGTGACAGCGACACACGTCCTCTATGGGAATAGCCACCTGAGGGGGGGGGCGCGGCATTGAAAATTTGTACAGTCATTGAAGAATTTTTTTTATTTGTTTTTAAAGAGTACCAGGGGTCATATAGGACGGATTTTATATATAATTGATTTTTTTTACATATACAGTGGAACTCCAATATTCGTCATTAATCCGTTCCCAAGGGGAGGATGAATATTAAAAAGGACGAACAAACAAATTTTTCCCCATAGGAATCAACTAAAAAAGGTTTAATCTGTTCCCAGCCCCGAAATTTCCTATCTATTCTTTATTTTAAAATTTCACTCGAAAATAGGCCTACATAAATAAAGTTAAAAAAAGAAATTTACTGTACGTACATACCTTTTAGATGAAAAAAAGTGTCATTATCAAACAGTGGCGATCTTTTAGAAGCAAGAATTGTCACACCTTTTGCGACTTCAGCTGATTTAATACCATCTTTTATTTTTAGTATGCTAGCTATAGTAGTTCTCGGCATATTAAATCATTTTGCTAAACTGCTGAGCAGTGTACCACTTTCAAACTTTTTTTATTTTTAAATTCAATGGTGGTTCTCACCGCTTTTTTTTGTGTTTTTTATCGTCACTACACTTTTGACGACCCATGGTCACTTACAGTACTGTATTTATAAAAAAATTAAATATATATTAAAAAGAAATAAAAGTATTAAACAAGAGGTAATGCGCGTACTTTCAATCACCACTCAAGACTGAGCCAACTCGGCGGCCACGTCGGAGGTGGGACGAATATTGACTTTTCGGGTGAATATCAAACAAAGATTTCAACGAAAAATAGGACGAATTTTTAAAAAGATGAATATTAGCGTGGACGAATATTGGAGTTCCACTGTGTATATATGTGTGTGTAATATATATATACAAATATAAAAGCTTCTCCAGCTGCTTGTCTGTACCTTGACTGTTTCGTTCCAGCAGGGCTGTTTGACTTGGTAGTAAATGACAGACTTGTACTCGGTTATACCATCATAGCCCGCTCCAGGGAATATTGCTTTCTATAAAAGGAAACATTAATGGCTAACAAGGAAAGAACTTTATCTGTTTACATTTGAACGGCAAAGTTTTACATATGACAGCAACAAACGCATTGAGAAGCTGTTGTTAGCGACTGTGGCTAATTGTTTTGAAGCTACCATTGTTACACGTGCCAGAATAAAAGTATTTTCCTCTGCAACAGTAAGTATTTAGACATTTTTAAAGAGACGCAGTGCTAACTTACCTCCACAGGTATGCCTTCGGCATCCAGCACACTCAACATCACCTCCACATTTTTTGGGGTCTTCTTTTTCCCTCGGTCAAACTCCCCTTGCAGCAGCGTAACATAGATATCATTCCTCACATTCCCTGGAAGACCACAAACACGTTTACCCCTCTGTACAAACAGCTATAAAACATGTTGCAGAGGTGTTGATCAGTTTAACCACTATGGTGGGTGCCATTAAAATATTTCACTGGAGCACCTCGGATCCCTGTTGCAATAAATGGCTCATACTAAGAACATCAATCCCGCCTACATGCGATTTAAACAGAAGTAATGCACTACTAAGGTAAAAACAAAACAAATAAATGCTAAATTTCTTCCCGAACCAGGGAGGATGATTTCAGGGAAGCCCATCTTCCTGACTATTGCTGTGGTGCGGTCCACAAAGTGCGGGTAATCTTTCTGGACTTGGGCCAGGTCCCCAGGAAGCAGCTTCAGTGTCACAAACAGTCCTGCAGACACATGGCTGTCAGGTTTGGTGACAACAACTGATGGGTTTGACCAATGGCAACAACTGGATTATTCAGATCAGACAGACAGGACCTTCTCTCACCTTGACCCTTGTGATTGACATCTCGGGTAGCAATGACCTTGTTGAAGACGGCGGTAAGAGGCTCGTTCTCCCCGATGACGCGAGACGGAATCAAAGGAGACATGATTAGCTGCCTCTGGCGGATGTAGGTCTCCATTGCAATTCTGAAAGGAAGACAGAGTATGATTCCAACAGGTGAGATATTCAACTACTCCACTCCAGGAAGCTGTGGATAAACATAGGTTTACGTGTGGTAGAAAAGAAAAAAAAAAAGACAGAAGCACCACAGTGCATGGGCTATAAGACATAGGTATTAACACGCTTATGACCAGCATGTGAAATATGTAAATCTCCTCCCATAAATCCTCCATGTGTATAAACAAAAACTTGTTTGTTTTAGGAGCTAAATTAGCTTTTGAGAATTTAAATGGGGGTGCAATCTTCAGAAGCACAGTTGCAATCATGCCATACAATCTCACACCCAGACTGGAGCAAATTTTGGCAGCCTGCCAATTGCACTCCATACTGTATGCAACATCTTTTTCCAAAGAATATATAAGAAATGGATACAAAATAGTGATATTTTAAAATTAGGTCCCAGCCTGTTCAAAAGAGTTTGTGCACAGAGTAGCAATTAGAAATGATTGATATTTTAACTACCTCACATGGGACTTCATATTTAAATTCATACAACTCATTTGGTTCTTCTGATATTACATTTTAATATTATAAGTACAAAGTTGGTCATTATCCAAATATCAAGATGAGCAAATTCATCAGAATAACTTCCATTATTTTCCATTAATTAAAAATTTCAGACGTTTTCAATAAAACATTATTTTACGCTTAATCTTAATGACCACCATCTCCAAAATAAAGAAATGACCCGACCGTAACCATAATGGAACGGAGATATTAACTATTTTAGGACAGCTCCTGCAGCTTTACAGTGTATTTTTATCTTCAGTCACTCATACTCTGTTTTTTAGGAAGAGGTGTAATGGCTAACACTTCAAAAGACAACAAAGGTATTTTATCATCTTTCTTGAATATTCATAACAGATGCATTTTGTAGGAGACGTGTTGCTGCAGTGTCAACATTCTATGGACCAGGACTGTGGCTCAGAGTACAAGGAGAAGGTGCCGGGTAAGCACTGGTCAGGTGTATAAGCTCACAGCCAAACAGGTAGTAAGGATGAGTGGCTGAATTGCAATCATTAAATGGGAACATCACCCATCAGTAAAGTCATTAGCACTTTAAAGAGTTTACATCACTCATTCATCAAGTAGCGAATGGGACCTTTGCAATAGCCAGCTACTGCGTGCCAATGTCGCTTATGGGCATAAGAGAGTGTCAAAGGATTGTATTATCTGACAAGTATTATCCTGGACTTTTCTTCAACATGCATGGATCAGAAGTGACCAAATAGTACTCATTGGACACAAGGTCTGCTTTAAGTACACCTTGCCTCTGAAGTCACAATGTTGATTCAACACTAGCGTGCTAGTTTCTACACAAAAGGTCACTAAAACTCACAGGACTGCCCATGGGACAGGAGATGGACAACCTGGTTCTTAAATCTATTGCGGGACCAAGGAGCCCTAGAGTTAGTGCCTGGTTCCATGGTCATGTGCATCTGGCCTGGTCAGGGTACAATCGGCCTATTATAAGACAAAGCTGACGTAGCCTGTTGGATTACCGTCCTGGGAGAACATCTGCATTGCACACAACGGCATTTCATCCCCACTGACGTTTTCCACGCTGTGACATTCCAACAGAACCCTCGTTGATTCCAATCTGAACCCTGTGTGACACTGTTGGTGCTGAAATGGATTTTAGACTACGCTTAGAGTGATCAATCATCATCAATCCTCATTTTAGGTACCACACTGCATTGCCATTAAAGGACTCACTGCTGGAATGGGATGAAATGCTGCTTCTCCTCGTCATCCAGCTTCCCTTGAGCGATGTCTGTGATGTCCATCACTACGAAAAGACACCATGAGTAAATATCAGATGCATCAGGAATAAATTAATTTGATTTTGTTTAGACCAGGGGACAAAAGCTTAAAGAAACTACACCTTGAGAATAATCAGAAATAACAAATAAAAATTGCCATACATTTTACATTGGTTCGTTTTTACTGACATACTTGTCTAGCAGGACTCATACAGGCTGTAATGGTGACAAGTTGGAGTCAGGACCTGGGTGTTGAGGGCTAAACTCTTGATTAGCCCCAGTATTTTATTTCCAACCTTTGATCCCTTGCAAGTTTAGCCTTAGCCTAAAGTGGGGCCCACAAAGGCCCGAGTACCCTAGCGCTGGTTACAGCCCTTCACACACCTGCTGCCGTGCACAGCAGAAGGGATCGTGTGACATAGAACAAAAAAGCTGCACTGAACACAAAAGCAGCCGTCTCATTGGGGGCCACATGGCCTCGGGCCTGGGTATCAGGATACATGGCATCTCCAGAGACAACATGACCTTTCCTCCCCGCCTCCTCTCATTCGGTGGCTTTGCTCTCTCCTTGGGACAGGGGGTACTGCGCTGTTCAGATCCAGTCCACTTACTCTATGCCCAGGTGGCACACGAAATGGTCATTCCTCATCCGACACTGGAAATCAATCCTCTTCCCAAAACACAGAGCCCAATTTACTGGATTTCCAGTCATTTATTTTACAGGGCACATGGGGTTTTAAGCTTTAATGGGTCAGGAGATAAAGTGTCAAAATGGGGTCAGATTCAGTGTGCGTTTCAGCACCTGCTTTTTGTTTTACACTTTGCTTTCACCAGATTAACTCAAAGAATATGCCAGACATAATCCACAAGAACTAATTACATCATCAGCTAAAGATATAATAATGAATAGGAAACAAGAGGATTTACCATTATTTTATGCATAAAACGAAGGCAACATTTTGGATTTAGGTAGTTGGTAGTTTAACTGAACAGCTCAAAATTGCTGATTCGGTTGCAAGATTCAGTGCCCGCAAGATTGTGATGTTCAACAATGACTTTCAGGCGGCGCTTTAGAAAACGTTTGAACTGAAATTAAGCATGAGGTCTCTTGACTTGTTTGAGACATCAGACAAACATCAAAAGATCCCTCTACTCATGCAAAAAATGTGTTATGCTGCAACTACCGGTTTTTCCCAAAATCCTAGGAACGCAAAATCCTTCTCTTTAAAAATAAGTACGATTGACGTGAAATGTTATGCATTTAATCTTTGGACTACTTTGATGTTAAGGAAATGTTGAAGGAACTGTTAAGTTAAAAGATGGCCGAATGACAAGCCAATCAAATATTTCTTATTTGGGGGAAATTACTTAATCATCTTCTCAAGAACTACTGGCCTGACTGACATGAGATTTCAGGTATATACTGCTTTGTAGCAGTACCTAATCACATTTCAAAGGAAAGGTTTATACAGCAAAAAATTGCAAAATTAAAAGCTTCATTTTTCATGTTTATAAATATGAACGAACACGATTGATATTACCTTTTTTCAAGTAATATGATATTTACACTCAGCATACTGATAGACAAGAGGACTTCATAAATGTGCATCAAATTTTATATTGGCATCTCACAGGTTTCTCAAGCTTTGACCCTAAAATTGATAGATTAAGACTCTTAAAGTAATGCACAAAATTCATCTCAGGAACTGCAAATCGCATTGACATAAAATGTGAAGTATATGGTCATTGTTCCAGGCTCAATCTAAATTTTGAAGAAGAAAATGTTTCTTTATAAGATAGCGAGCTAAGAATATTCTATTCTGTTGTAGTTTGTACTTACTTTCCAACTTGTGTGCTGAAACCAAAATGTTTAAAATGCTGGAACCCTATTGCTTTTGCCATCTGTAAAGGTTTTGTAATAAAACTGGCCATTTAAAAGCCCTTTAGCAGCTTTCTCCATCATTCAAGCTTAATCAGCAAAGCTATATCTAAATTCAAGCGGTCCATTGACAAACAAGTGCAAGAGCGTGGAGTTGTATTTTAACTACGGATGGTTCCAAGGCTCAAAAAAAATGAACGCCGTTAAGCATTTGAAATTAAATCGCATGCGTTAACTGACAGCCCGAATTAAAACGTTTAAATGTTAATGAGTTAATCTAGTGAAAGCACACCAACCCAATGATGTTACCAATAATACCAATGATGTGCAGTGCAATTTGGGGCTCAACCATCTTTTCACCCCAGACTTTTTGCAAAAGAGTTGGCAGCCAACTATCAGGTCTACATAGCTTACAGGTAACAAATTGACAATAAATATTACATTGTCAAATTAAAAGACAAACCAACCAGCCTTAATTATCAACCACTATAATATAACATTGGGCAACGTTTGATTTATAATAAAACCATAAAACTTAGATCCAGGCCACTTAAAGGTAAACTTCAAATAAAACATTTATAACTGCTTGCAGTTGTCTCTGTAAATCCTGGCGCAAATAAATTGCCTTTTTTAGACAGCTCAAATTATTAGCATTCTGTACAGGCAGAAAAGTTTCAGTCCGAACAAGATCCAATTAAATATACTGCTTATCATTAAATTAAATCACCAGTGGCCATTTTACACTTGACACACGTAGAAGAAATCAACTGGAAAAAACAATGACATTAGCAAATCTGACATAAATACAATATGATCTACTAGCTAAAGTTGGTACTCATGGTCAGCCAGAGCTAACACAATTGAATTATGAGACCCTTCAGAAAAGCTACAGAAGGTGAAGAGGAGATGTAGCCAGTTAGCTTCACTGTGAGAAGGTCTTTGAATTTACGGTCACTCTTCTAACTATGGGTGCCCTTACTGCTCTGAAAAAGAATGGACCAAATATCACGATAACAAGAGTGATGAGGTCAGTTTTCTTTCTTTTTTGTTCCCCCGATGACACAATCGCCATAGGTTAACAGACTAATGGTAAGACCTATATTTATGGTTTATAAGTTAAATATTTTAACACCCCAATATTCACTAGATGTTACATAGCAAACGTGAAACCTTTTGTTTCTCAATCACAGCTTAACTGACCTTAAAAGTACGGGTTTCTCATACATTGGACATTGTGACTATTTCTTAGGCTGCCATGCAGCTTGGATCCCCAATCACTGCTTGCAGCTATACTTATAACTAGATTGATACATTTTAACTTAAGCTCCGGCGCATTACTTTAACCTATCATTTGCCCAATTCTGACAAATGGTTGTTGCAGGTTATTGGTCCTCACCTGCAACTCCGAACGGTCTCCTCAGCCCTCCTGTGTGCTTCTTTCCCTCCTTCAGCTCCATGCAGCCCACTCGGATGATCTGACAGACTAGGAACAGCCTCGGACGGATCAGGTCACTGCTACTTAGGTCCTGCGAGGAGAGGGAGCGATGAGGGAAATCCAGGACTGAAGCACAAAACAGCCAACCGCATTTCACCACTACGGTGTCTTTGCTGCCGGAGAAGGGACGGGTGTGTTTAGTGGAGACCAAGGAACTAACGTCAAAGGGACAAACTGGACACGCAGAGTGCAGGAATAAACTAGAGAAGACAGGAGAAAAAGGGGAGAAACCACAATTCCATTACCGTGAAGAGCGCAGGGAGGTTGTTGAGCTTCTCAATCTCTTTGGGCATGCCTGTGCTGTCCCACCGTACCAGGAAGTTCTCACTGTAACACACAGGTGCAGCATGAGCACCAGAGACAAGGAATTGAACACACGCACACAGGTTCTGCTGGCAATAAGGGAAGGGAGTGACCTGATGAACACGGACTGGTCTGGGTCATAGAGGGACATCAGAAGCTCAGCGTCCTCCCCGATGTTGCATACAAAGTTTTTGAGATTCATAAAGAGGCTGTAGGTATGGACCGTGCTGAACAGGGACTGACGCCTCATCTCCAGGTTCTGGCGCCGGGTCTGTGGGAGGTTCAGAGTGTTTCCACATCAATAGCTGCCAGGGCTTGTTTCTGTGCAGTTAACACCGAGCAGTTAATTAACTTATTTGAATTAACAGCAAGGAGGTTGACTCAACAGGGGCTAGCAATTGACGGGTAACTGTAACGTATGGTTTCCACAAAAGTACATCAAATGGAGAAACATGTTGAAAGACTTGTTAAAAAACTAAATTCCAAGGTTAATACTACCAATTTTGAACTTGATCTTTAACATGGATCAAGGGGAATCCAACAAACACATCCAGGTTGTTCTAACCTTCTCCTCCAGAATCCTTTCATCAACGCTGCGTGATGCGGTTTCGTGAGCACGGAACAGGCTGATCGTGCTGGTACAGTCTGGATCCAAGGTGATCCCCGCCTCGTCCCGAACCACCAGGTCCAGATCCAATATACTGCACAAACGGTATTCCAAGCCTTGTGAACCCAACCCGCGAGACGACACAAACTATGCGTAAAACGCCATTCCCACCATAGCACAGAACAAAGAGCTGAAGCTGAACGACACCTGCCCTGATGCAGGGGAAAACACAAAGGAAACGGAGGCAAGCCTCTCACCGGTTTCCGTAATCGATCTTGGCCGTGACTTTCTTCTTGAGCTCCACCAGTTCATCCTTGGGCAGTGTTCCGGACACTATCTGCGAGCGGTACTCGATCAGGCTATAGGCCATCTGCTGTACATTGCGGAACTTGTTGATGTCATTGACCTGTTAGAAATACATGCTCGCATCAGAGCACCTCCCAGCCGTACAGTGTGTGCCAACTTGTTCAAGTCACACAATACGGGGCCTTTAAATAACAGAAGGATAACGCCTGTTTTTGTTTTTTTGTTTCACGTCAAGGAACTGGATACAAATGCCATGCGAAAGGGGATGGAGGGCAAGGAAAGGACACCAACTCACCACATACAACCTGTGCCATATCTGAGCCCATTCCCTGAGTGTAGCACCAAGCTCTTGTACCAGGGGCAGATCAGCAGGAATAATGGTCTCCTGCTGGCTGCAAGGGGTGGGCGACCGGGGGTAAAGGGAAGGAATGTTAGAACCGCGCACCAAAGATTACTGCAGTCACCAGCTACTGACCTTCACAGTGTTCTATTTTGTTTTCTAAAGGAATAATTAAAGTAATAAGAATTATTTTAGACTGTTTAGACTTTTAGACTGTCTCATTGTCTGTTTGCTTTGCATATTCTAATGTGCTCTTATATCCTGTGACTGTGGCTCTGGAAGAGGCCACCCTCTCCCAATCTGCCAATGATGATAACAATAACCCTGTCACGCTTTCAGTGACTAGAATGCGTCACAAAGACTGACTTCACCCAAGCAATGTTACGTTCGTATTCATTTCTTCACTGCAATTGTCAAAAACGTTTCTCAGGTCGATTTTTCTGTGGAGCAATACCAGAGAATCGATTACGGTTTATTAAATAGCATTTCAAACGGATCACTTCTAAGTAATGCAACTGTTCTGTTCCCTGCTGTGGCTGTTTTTGGAGGATGTGTTTTTACAGCTGAAGAGGGGTTTAGGGAGTCTTTGTAGGGGTGCCGACTTACCCCGTGCCTTCAACTTTGGCTTCTTTCAAATGGATATAGGTGGCGGGGAAAATTCCCTAGGAAACAACACAGAACAACGAAGGTCATCGGCTGATCACATCGGCCCCAGAAACATGTCTCTGTCAGAGCTACCATGTTTGTAAATCACAGACCTTTTGTGATTTGTTCCGTAGTGTGTATCCTCTGTACCACCCTAAGCGGACGACATAGAGAGCGCATTTATAAAACAGGTGACAGATCGTGATTCTTAAAAATAAAATAAAAAATAAAAAACATTAAACAAAAAAAAAAAACGGTTTCACGGTAACACTGATCACAGGGCCGATAAGCGGCTTCAATGCAGCTCTGGTCTGGGTGTTAGAGGGCTGCAGAATGTAGCACCTTAGGCCTAAGCATGTGGAAGCTCGTCCCCAGGAAGTACCGGCGGATGTGTCAGGGCGTGCCGGAAAGTTCATGCTCACCTTGAAACGTCTCCAGGATGTGCACAGTGTCCCCCACCTGCAGAGAGAGCTCCTGGCCTCCCCTTGCATCATAGTTATAGATTGCTATGAGGGGGAAAAGTTTGACATTAGGGAAGACTCCAATACCGACATAAGAATCAAGAGTTGTACCTCTAGAACAAATGACAAAATATGAGATGCTGGCCAGGGCAGCAAGGTTTTTATTACTACCATTATTGCTAGTGCTTTTTGTGTTGTTAATGCTTCAGTATAGTGGATTAAGTACTTCTGATAGCATGAAACTATGGACAAGAGCGTCGACCATTTTCAAGAAAATAAATTGCACACTCAGCAGGTGTCATTAGCACTTAACCACACAAGTGCTGATGATAATGACACTTTTGGACCAGACTAAATAGCTTGTTCAGCTGGTCACCACTTCCCCACCAATCACATAGGACCTTCCCAGAAAGGCTTTACCTCTGTCTTACCCAGCCTTAAAAACCGCTATTGGGAGCCCGGTAGACAGTGCAGCACATTCCCAAACCCTACCTCCCGCCCTCCCCCGCTACCGCATTCCCTCCCCACACTCTACATGGAACCCCCTGTCCTGACTTGCCATGCAGTAATCTCTGCCACCTGAGGCCAGATCTCCCAGCAGGCTCTGACAATCTGCTCACTTCACTGCAATGTGAAACAGTCTCTCTTTCTCGCTTACTCCTTTGCAGCCTTAAATAGTCTAATTAAATCTTGCAGGAACGTACCTTAACTAGACCCGAACTAGTCCAAACGCAAATTACCATCATTTGTCAGAAGCATTTTAGTGTCGAAATATGTATTAGAATACCTACATTAAGTCAGCACAGTATCCACTGGTAATGGTGGCTCGCTCTTGCAGAAATCCCACACAAGCAGTCATGGTTTAAGCACTGTTGGCCATGGTGTGAAGCCAGATATTTAAAGAATTTCACGTCGTTCCACTTTGCTAGGCATTGAGCCTAAAGTCTGCGAGACAGCCAAACACACAAACCTCCCGCTTTTTTACTAAAAGATTACCATCGTACAAGTTAAAACTATTGCTGATATTTTAAGTACTAGCCATTTAAGAGGAAAAAAGGAACTAATATGAAATTATATATAAGCTCTATATCATCCCACCCCCGTCCTGCCACTGCCTGCCTTCACACATCAACAAATAATTTATAAGTTATTAGGTCAAGGAGGGAAATATGTACAGGATGAAGAGACAAAAGTTGCTTTGAAAATTGATTGAGGAGAGGAGTTGTTTGGAAACCTGAATCCTTTCCGCACAGCTCTTCCTTTTCTGAACTTCATTTTTCTGCCAAAAACCAATAAAGATCTCTGGGCCTCCCTCACCCCACCATCACAGAAAACAATGGCCTTTATTATGGCCACACACAAAAAAAAAAAAAAGCCAGCAATCTCCAAAGGCACTTGCAACGACTGACAATGGACCATTTCACAAACTTGACACGGTGTGGACTGTGCCAGGGCCTGGTAACAGAGGAGCTGCAGAGTGAAAATGATAATTGCAAGCGTGCCGAGATGTACAAGTGCCCCCCCACCCCAGTCCCGCCACTGCACGCCTTCGTCTGCCCCTGAACTACACCTCACGGATGGGCTTCAATCAAGCCATTGTTCCCCTGTGCTTCTGACCTCACTGCATCCCAGACCATCCAGTGGCCTTCAGAAAAACCACAAGTTCTCCGTCTGTTTATTGTTGTGCAGTACAGACGGTCACATACCCCATCAGCACTGTGCCTTAAGGCAACAAAGCCATGCTGTCCAGAATTAGGTTCCTCAGACTGATTAGGTGGGATGCCACGATAACGTGCATGTGAACTGATAATTCCAACACGTGTACCTTGACAAACAGGTTTCCATGTTGACGACAGAAGACCTAAGCATGGCCAGGTGTAATCGCATAATGTAACAGACCGTGGTGGAAACCTAGAGCAATCTGAACAGTCATTCACATTTTTTTTTTTTTAAACAGACACTGACTGCTTTCCGATTAGGGAGTCCTGGAAGTAAAATAAATAATTGCCTCGCTATTAATATTCAGTAATATGCTGATCATAAGAAGCTATAAAGGATTATCACAATTCAACTTAAGAAGCAACTCTGCTCTCAGTGTGGTTTACCTGAAACAGCTCACTTCCAACTAAAATGGAAACAGTCTCGAAAATAGGCAAGGAGATCAGAATCGAGAAGAAAAGAAAAAAAAAAGTCCAACGAACGAGTACACAAATAATCTGGTTTCACAGCCATTCCTCACAGCAGGTAAGGAGTCCACGAAATCACAGGATTGACGCTTGTCACAACTTCACTGACTGGCTGGCTGAAGACGCAAAGAATAAGATCTTAAAGGTTGTGCTTAAACAGTTTGGCGCCTAGTCTACGAATTATTTAAAAAAAAAAAACTGCATTCCTAATTACCTAGCAGACATAAAAGCATGTGAGAAAATTGTGCGTTCTAGAAAATTATTTTATATAAACCATTCATTTTCACGTGTGGACCGAATGCCATTCAACAGGCACCTGCAGGCACAAAATGGACAAGGCTATCGGTAAATCTTGAACTTTGGCATGACATTTTTGATCAAAGTAAACTCGATTGGCTGTTAGCTCACTGACATCTACTTAAGAGTTTTTCGTCGGTAACATTTTGACGTTTGAGAAAGAATTACTTGCCTGCCTGCGTTTACCTTATGGGTGTGTAGGTTCAGCCACACTTCATGCCCCGCCTGGCGTGCCCCCTAGCTAATCCATGCTTTGGTTTGTAACTCAACTTTTAAACGCTTTGTCTTCAGGTAGAGTTGAAGAAAAAATACGTATTTACATATGTAAACGTAACCCAAATATTAAGTTACTTTAAAAGACAAAATGCAAAGTTGCGGGGTGGGACCTTAATGAGGGATTACCACCTTCCTAAACAACACGCAAATGTCGCATCGGATTAAAATAAACAAATATTTAGATGGTAAATGTATTCCGCAAGAACAGAACCGAGATTTAATTAGTATTCTACATGTTTATTTTGACTGTAACATCACTCCGAGACACACAAACAAGCGAGACAGGTACACTTCTTCAACTTCCTAACTTTTTTACAAGTTTCAGAGCGTTAGCTCCGAACGGGGAGGGCGATATGATAAGAGGACAAATCACGCCGATAATAAAACTTCAGTTTTGATAACTTACCCACGCCATATTTTTCTTTTTTAGTTGGAATCCAGCGGGTCATTGTAGTTATATTTGTGATGAATAAATAAATAAATAAATGCAGACCAGGGGCGGTTGGTACAGCTCTCTCGCCCTGGACATCACAGTTCCGCCATTATGACTAACAGAAGGGGGGAGGGGAGAAAGGGTCCAATGCGCCTCACTCAGCTCCGCGAAACTACATGCCAAAGTCCAGTTTAATCGTTAGTTTTATCATGGCACAATACATGGTATTAAAAACGGCCGTTCACCTGCATTTCTGTAAAGTTGTATAACATTTAGTTTAAACTAAACTTTTATAATACATTCATTTTAGAGCGTTGAGTCCGCGTTGTTATGCGAAAAGTACTCAAGCAAACATGTAGTATGCGTACGACTGTATACCATCTGTCAATTAATGCTCAACAATGAATTACAAGTTTTCCTAAATAGCCTGCTGCTTTTCCACGGAAACATATCGTAACCCACACTCAGCGTAGTGCGAAGCTATTAAACTCCAAGTCTGATTGCAGTGGCAGAAGGTTTCGTTGCTAAATGAGCTACCACATGAGGGCGCATGGGGATTCGAGGTCTCTTTTTAGTAACAAATAGTAGGGCGTTAACAAAATAAAACGCTTCAAGTGAAAACAGTATTTACCAAATCACAGAGCTTTGAATGTCAGTGGCACACACTAGGCAACAGAAAACAAAACCGTATTATTTTTAAGATGGTTCGGAATATTTATGTTCATAACATGCTTATATGACGTTTGCAAACGCTTTGTACATTGTTAATGTAAAAATATTAGACAATTGATTCGTTTTTTTTTTTTTTTTTGATCGGGGATGCAGTTGCCTCAAGGATACTAGTCGTTATTGTAGACGCTCTGACTTTACTGAGGCTGACTGGTTTCTGTAGTTTACTTTCAGGGGTAATTAAGGTGATACAATTATGATGGGTCAAGGGTCCAGGCTTCTAGTTGGAGTTTTGGCAGAGTCTACAGTCTACAGGGACAATAATCTTTAGGGGAGAGGATGTGGAAATCGTGGAATCTGTTAAAGGGAGGCCAACTCCCAAACATGATTAGTCTTTTCTCTGGGGAGCTGCCTTACATGTGAGAGGAGAAGCTAACACAAGGATGTGAAGATTTTTTAAAGATAAATATAGAAAGATTATTACAGCCTGTAGTTGTTGTTGTTTTTTTTGTACTTCTTGTCCAAATAAACGCAATAATCACACCCTTAATTTAGAAAAAAATTAGATCACTGCAGTGTTAAAAATATTTTAAATGGGTTTCGCTAACTACATATTTTTGCTTTATTATCACATGAAATATTCTTACATCATTGGCAGATAGTTTTGCATTTTTTGAGGGATTATATCTTGATTGATACATTTTTAATTTTTAAAGTGTTTTGCAGTGTTTATGACACTTTGGATAAGAGTTTTGGTCAAAATGATGTATTTAATTAAATCAATCTGAACTAGCCTACCCAAAATTAATATGTTTCACGCTTGAAATGACAAATAATTTGTATTTTCTATAAATTAATGATCAGTTTTTTTGTTGTTTATATTTGAACATAGTAATTGTCCATTCAAGTAAGGTGTGAGAATGGATGACATTCCCAGTCACAACCATTTTGCTCTTTCTCTGAGTTGGTTATCTCTTCAGCTCAACACATCTGTCATGCAAAGCAAACATCCAACTAGGCTTACAAAGAATGTGGGTCCAATCATTGGCTGAAGTCCATAAGGCGGTCAACCTGGTGTCCCTTTGTTTCCGTCAGTCAAGCTCTGATTAGCACAGGCTCTGTCACTGCCTGCCTTCGACCCCGGGTTCTGATTTAGATCGGATTGCATCACACCAACCAGACACTGCTTCATTAAAAAGCCTTCGGAGGGAAACTGTTGCTCATCGGCTCCTCTTCAGTCACGTTCAATAACAACACAGCCTTTATGATGATTTAGCAGAATAAAATAATCAGTTATATGAGCAACTCCTCCATTGGAGTCCAGTGCCAGATTGGAGATCAACAATGTGAATCCTCGGGTCGAGGTGGAGGGTGTTCTTGTCCTCCCGACAGTAAGCAGGTGCTGATCTGTACAAGGGTGACTGGAACAGGTGTACGGGTGTAGGTGATGCCAGGATGGTAAGCCATAAAGACCAGTGTCTCTCAGACTCCTGTATCCAGTCCCTGGGAAAGAGGGACAGATGTGTGTGCATTGAAATAAGGGCCATAGAACAGGAGATAGACAAAAGGAGACATAGCATATGAAACATGCAGTCCGCTTTATATTGTTTGCTGGAAGTTCTGGCTGTTTTCTGCAATCTCTCCACTGGGGGACACTGCATCCCTCCGTCTCAATTAGACAGAAGCCTGGTAATGAATAAGTTACTTTAAACTATGTTGATCATTTCCCCCCCTCTGCATGTTTTATAATTTTTTATTTGGCATTTGGTATAGTCATCTTTCTAAAGTTAGCCCTTCCTTTGCTCACATACAGCACAAATGGGTGTGATTTTGCTTTAAAAAAAAAAAAAAAAATTAAATGTGATGTTTATAATAGTCATGTTTTCTTATTCTCTAATAAATTTTCTCTTTGCTTTTTTTTTTTTCCAGAGACGCAAGCCCATGTTCACCCTTAGAACCAGACACACACACCTACCTGGATTCGACTTACAGCTACAGCTGAAAGGCAGAGAGATTGAGACTCTTAACAATGTCCGTTTCACTGAAGCCCCCTCACAACCCAACCCTGAGGCAGTCAACCCCCGTGCTCCACCCACCCTTACCTGTCGGGTCAGGAGAGGGGAGATCACTAGTGCGGACTACGCCCCTGCGACACGGCGATACAGGCGCACGCGCGGGCCACACGGGGCCTGGGGCCCGATGCCAGGGCTGGCCTTCGCCAAACACACACTGAGGTGGCGCCTGTTGGCGGAAGGATTCAGCTCTCACCTCCCTGTGCTCTGGCAGCGGTGGGCCATATCTCTGGCTTTCAGGCGCTGGGCCGAAGTAGTTCCGCTCTCCTTCCAGGAGGATCCAAACGCTCCGCTAACAGAGATTGATATCCAACTAGGATTCGGCACAGGTATGAAAAAGAAGGTGTTGTCCATTTTGACCGCCAGCATTTCAATCTAAGAATGCTTGCCTTAGTCTTACCTCTTTGTGAATTTCTGAGTTAAGCTGCTGTTCTCTTCTGTAAAATGTATGTGAAATTTATTTCTTGCACTGAAAACATGCATTCCACCCTGCTGAAAAAGTACACATTGATTAGTCTATATAAAGCACTTTTTACTAAGCTTTTAGTTATTGATCAGTGTCTTGTCACATTTCTGACATGTATTTTGAAAAAGAAAAAAAAGATAATTGTATACAAAATGCTTATATTTTGCTTCAAAAAGTAACCACAGAAATGTATTAGATCTATCTTTCAGTAAATTATTTGTGTACCCCAGTGAGTCAGCACTCTTTCTCTCCCGTTGTAGGTTCTGGCAGTCACCTTTGTTTCACTAATGCTCTTTGGTGAAATCTGTTGATGTTTATTGATAATGCTCACACTTACTCCAATGCTTGTGTGTTCCGTTCTATTTTAGGACGTCACCTCGGATGTCCCTGGGTGTTTGACGGGCTAGGTGGGGAGCTCGCACACACATCCCGTCCGGGAGAGATACACCTGGATGACGATGAGACCTACAGCATTCACCCCTCTGAGCACGGGGTCAATCTAATGCAGGTGAACATGCACAAACACCACACAATCTACTCCAATCTACTCCACACCGCAGCTGGTGAACACACAACTCAATCTACTACAAGTGCACATTTGCATGCACAACACAATCTACAGCAGGTAAACATGCGCACACACAACACAATCTACAGCAGGTAAACATGCGCACACACAACACAATCTACAGCAGGTGAACATGCGCACACACAACACAATCTACAGCAGGTGAACATGCACACACACACAACACGATCTACAGCAGGTGAACATGCTCACACACACATAACATGCACCCAAAACATACATAGAAAAAAACATTATGATTGTGTTCAATGAATGCTGCTGGCAGGTGACCATGCACGAGATTGGACATGTGCTGGGACTGCCACACCTGACCTCCCCTGATTCCGTGATGCACCCTCTGTACCCGATCAGCGGGGACACTATGGAGCTAGGCCTGCAGGATAGGAGAGCCATCCAAGAGCTATATGGTGAGCACAGCTGCAGTGAGATCAGTCCCAATCATGCTTGTACCTTGAAAACAGTTAAGTTATTTCTGAGCAAAATGGCACACCTGCAATGATTTACCATGTAGTCGACAGACGAGGCTGTATCATAGAAATCATATAGCATCCTTATCATATCATATAGTCTCACCCCCAGTTATTGTTGTCAATATTTTTTTACAAATAGGTATTAACATTTATATCAAGTATCTGTGGTTTATTTCAATGTATGTATTGTTTTTTGTTTTGTTTTTTTAAATTAAATTTTCATGCCAGGTGAGTGTAGACATAAATGGGAACATTGTTTGAAAGGCAGAAGTTTTTCCTCTTTTCCTCTTTCCATGCTGATTCTTCCCCTTTGTCTCTTATTACTGCACTATGTTCTACAGGCCAGTGCGAGGGTCCCTTCAACACTGTGTTTGACTGGGTGAGGAGTGCACCTGCTGGCCAGGAGGGAGAGCCGGCGACCTGGTTCAACACCTACTTCCTGCGCGGAGATAAGTACTGGCTGTATGACAACAGCAGGAGGCGACCACGACCGCGAGACCCCCGGAGTCTGGCGCAAGGATGGAAGGGGCTGCCGAGAGATGGAGTGGACGCCTACCTCCACGTCTGGACACCCGACCTAGATTACACATATTTTTTTAAAGGTCATTTCTGTCTGCAGTTCGTATTCAGTCAAGTTGAAAATTTATGATTGATAAATACATTACAGATGTGCATGAAACGTTTTACATAATTTTGCATTTTTCTGCACTGATCATATTTAGCAATGGTAATAATTTAACAGTGACTTAATAAAATCAAACATGTTAAACTATTCTACAGCAGTAATTCTGAGATTCTCAGGTTATCGCCTACATTCAAATATTCACAGTGGTGTCTGAAAAAAGGAAACCCTTGTTCACTGTGAAACTTTTAGGCATCCAATACTGGTGCTACGACCGTAAGGTTCACCAGACCCTTGCCCAAGATTCTGACGGGCAGCAGTACCCGCAGTGTATCTCTGAGGGCTTTCCCGGTGTCACCGGACCCCTGGACACAGCAGTGTTTCTCCAGAAACATCAGCTCGTCTACTTCTTTAAGGGTTACCAGGTCTGTTTCTTTACGTCCCAGACATCAAACTTTCGCTTGGTGGTTACAACAGAGACCGGTCAGGTGGAGTTAGGCTTTTTGATGTGGCAGACACAAGTCTCTACCTCTCAACACTGCATGGGGACTGGCCTTCTTGGGAAAGCTGAGGAGATGCTTTAACGTGGCCTTGCAGCTTAGAGAATTTACCTGTAAACGTATGCCATGTGAATGGCACACATCAGGATTTGTCCCAAGCCCTGATGAGCAGTCAGAGCTCATTGAGGTCATCAGAGCTGCATTTATGTACACCTGAACTTTGTCACTGAGGTACTGATTGTAGGTCTTCCAATGAAAACAAGCATACCTTCAGATCTATTTTCCAAGCAAAAGCTAACTATCCTGAGCTGATGTCTCTCGCTCCTTGTTCCACATCGCCTGAGTTTTCTCTCCTCACACTATGTCCTAGTTTCTGACTACCTGGGCAGGCAACGTGTCCCTATTCTGTCCTTAACCATGTCTATTGTCCATGTGTGCGCCATGTAAGATACCTGGAGCTGAGAAAATAACTTTTAATAATGGTTGGTGGCTTACTGTTCCTACCTGGGTAAATGTTTTCATTTGATGGTGACTCAATGTTTTCATTTGATTCAGGATACATCATGCTCAAAAACATAGGCATAAAGTATTATCAGAGAAATGCAAGCAAATGCAATATACAGAGAAACTGGGGGAAAATGTATTTTTTGAGCAGCATTCCGGACGCTTTTGTTTCAGGTATGGGCATTCAATGTGTCGAAAGGACAGGTACAAGAAGGATTCCCCAAACTTTTAAAGGATGTTTTTCCTCCTTTACTTTTAAATGATCATCCAGAAGGTAGGGAGTGCAATTTGAAAGATATTTTTCAATGTTTTAGTTTGTCCTATCTCAATGTAAGAAAGAAGACAGAAGCAAAAAATGTTGAAATTAAAGTTGTGCATAATGAAGAATTTCATAAATAAGATTTCAGATAAATCAAGGTTTTTTTTTTGTTTTTGTTTTTTTTAAGTTGGTACTTGGAAAACTGGTAAACCCTAAACCTAAATTTCTTTTAAGCTTGGTGGTACATTTCAGCAACAATCTGTCACATATTATAAAATATAGTCCTTGAATTATGCACTTTGTGTATTAACATGTTTGCTGGCTTGCTTACTGCGCCTGTTTCCATTTTATGTATGCTGATAACATGCAAAAAAACCTGGTAAAGATGGTAACAGAGTTCATTTAACCCTGTAGGCAACCTGGACGCTTCATACTACTCTTATTCCCATCGAGCCCTGTTTCTTATCAAAGGACTGCACTACTGGAAGGTGTCCAGTGGGGGCAAAAGTGATAAGCCCCGCCTTTTGCCCCGAGGAAAGGTGGCGGAAGAGTGGAAGGACTTGTGCAGTGTCGACCCCAGCACACTGAGTAAGAGATGAGCAGATGTGAGGTCCTTCCTCTCTTTTTTTCCCCCAGAGGTTAGCCAAAAAGCGGTTAAGTTGTATTTTATTTACATCTATATAATTTCGCTCATCAGGACTTAACTGTTAGATTGGATTAATATTTTATCTCAACAAACAGCAGCCTGTCCCCTTTGATGGCATAGAAGGTTTAGCAGAGGAAATAGATTTGTTTATGTTAATATTTTTTACATTTTACTTTTGTTTACTCGAGAAGGCGTTGTGAATTGAATATTGATATGGCTCCTAGGAGGATTTAAAATAGATTTCATGTTTGGAAAAAGCTTTTCAACCCAAGAGATTAATCATTCTTCCTTAAACATTCGTTATTTTTCTTCTTAGTTTACAGTAAATTAACTCCCCAGTGACCATGTAGCAGTAGGGTCTAGTTATCTGCCCCCTCAGAGCTCCAACACAAAGCAACTGCTTTGACCCTCAGCAGAGGATGATTATCAGCCTTGCCCATGTAAATGAAACATGAGAGCCAAGGGATATGTTGAGCAACTGTAAGTTAGGCTGCATATAACTAATTGAGTAAAATCTTGACATATTTTATTATTTCATAAATTTAATTATCTGAAATGAGCAGCATAAAGAAACGGCTCACATACATGGAAGCTACTCATCGCTGTGCACAGGCACTATGCTGTATAGTCGCGAAAATGCTGTAATGTTTTTTTTTTTGCTTCTTTTTGATGGTTGTTTGAATTTTTAAATTAGCGTTTCATATAAAAAAGGAAATGTACTGAAATCCTGGATGTCAACCTTCAAAATGGACATCAAAATGAAAAGTCAGGTGATGTGTCTGTGGCATAGTTGTACCACTAGGCGGCAATGCAGCAGAAGCTGTGACTCTAATGCTGTGACATCGACCAAATGTAGTTTATGTAGTTTTTCAATGTTATGCATTAAAAATAAGTAATTTAATGTTGGGCATTATAGATTGTGAATACTAAAAACCTGTATTTAAAAAATAAAGATTTGATAAAAATATGGTAGTGATCCACACTTGTTGGTGATAATTTCTTTTCAGTTGGCATTTTATTTGTACAGCTATGCTATTTCATTGACCTTCTCATCAGGGTGGACTCACTGACTGTTTCTCTAGCTGCTCTTTGTGTTTTACTAACCTGACATGTCCTCAGCTGATTAGCTGAACGAAACCGGTCAACTGGGGTAGAGCTTCAAAATGGAATGGGTGAAATCTGAAGGCACCGCTGATAGGAACCACTGATAGGCCGGCCAGCAGCTTCTCTTTATGTACCGGAGAGTCACAAATGCTGCCATGCGGGATCTTATTCTTTTTGTCTTTTTATTATTCCACCAAAGCCAAAAATTCAATATTGCAGCTTTAAATCTCTTTGTGTCTGAACTGCTGATGGGGGGGGGGGGGGGGGGGATGCAGCAAGGCCTGGGCAATGCATAGATTATCCTTTGTACTTGTGTCTGCACTTAGAGATGGGAGCTGGTCTCTATTAAATCCAGGGAGAATTGTTTAGGATATAGATTCCATATATAAAAAATCTTCTTGATACATCAGGTTCACTCATGTCCTTCTTCTGGGCTGATTTGTTTTGTTTTTTTGGTATTGGCTGAAGATGAAATCAAACCGTATCTTTAAGCATCTCTATGTTAGACACCGAGGAATGCTGAGGTTTTCTATCACTGCAACACAAACTCAAAAGAAAAGCGCTGGGTATTCAGAACACAGTATTCCAGCAATGTGGCTCTTCCCTGTATGACTTCCCTATCCCAAAGCTTCCAACAGCTCCCCACTACTATCTGATGCTCCTAAATCTCTAGCCCCAGTGGTTGATTAAGCCTTTCCATCCTTATTGTGTTTACCTTTTGGAATTATGTCAAGCACCACCGTGGCACAGGTACTACACAAGGGATATCATCTTTGTCCGATTCGCTTTGTCAACCATGAGTCTGCACTTTCACTGGGAGTCTGTGGAGCGAAGCATTTTTAAAATCAATGCTTCAATGTTCTTGTTGCTTTTGTACTGCTGTTAATCCAGTTTCCATGCCTGATCGATTCATCATGAATATAAGCCTACACTAAGGGTGGGACCCAATCAGAACGGTGGCAACCCTTAATCGTATTTAATAAAATAGTTATTGATAGTATTTTCTACTTTTAAGTACCTTATTTCCTCATAGAAACATTTCAATTAATTTAATTTGTGAAAAATGCAATTATCTACATTATTTCACACATATTATGTATACAAGTTTACTGACACCAGAAATTCCAGAAGGACGATTTATCATTGAATAGTTGGATCATTTGTGTTTAGTATAAAGCACATAGTTCACCTGTGTGTGTGTGTGTGTGTGTGTGTGTGTGTGTCATGCAGTAGTTCACCTGTGTGTGTCAAGTAGTAGTTCACCCCTGTGTGAGTTTGTGTTATGCAGTATTTCACCTGTGTGTGAGTGTATGTCATGCAGTAGTTCACCAGTGTGAGAATCTCTTAAAAACCTGCATGGAAGGTACATTCCAGGTTGCAGAAGGGCTGCAACTCTTGTTTCTTTATTGTTTTTAAATGTTCATTTGGCGAACCTGCTAGGGGTGCGATGATCCATTGCTGTTTTCTTTCTTTAGTTTTATTGCTGTCTATCTTGTTAACATTTTGATTATCATAGCTGCAGCCCACCACATTTTGTTAGCCTTCACATGAAACCCACCGATAATATCCACTGCCTACTACCATCTACCATTCTTTACAATTTGGTTATCTGGCCATGGTGTGCACGTGTGCATGTGCTAGTCACTGACATATTGTACACCTGTGGGTGTGTGGGTGTGTGATTTTGTGTGCATGTGTGCACCTCTGTGTGTGAGTGTGTTTAGATGTGCAGAGCCTCTGTGTTTGTGTTTTGTATACCACTCCTTACTTTGTGTGTGCAATGCAGCTGTGTGTATACGAGCATGCGTGCACACGTGCGCATGTGGGCACGTGTGTATGTGTGTGTGCGTGTGGTCCGGCTGCAGTGCAGCAGTGAGCTGACTAACGTCACTGATGAGCACACATCGCCTCATCCACCCCCTCACTCCACCCTCCTCCTCACTGCAGGCACCCAGCGGAAGTGTGGGTGGAGGGGAGAAGGAGGGGCAACGCCCTGCTGCAGAGAGTTCGGGACAAGGAGGGCTTGGCGGTGGCTTTGGGCCTGGATGAATCAAAAGGGGGGGGAAATAGTTTTATGTCCTAAAAGACTGCACTCTCATGTCTTTAAGCCAATAACCTCTAACTAAAACTATAATTTCAAGGTTATCTTTTTCCCTCCTTTTTTGGATAAATAAAACACATAAATAAACATGCATCTGTTTGTCTTTCAAATAACTAATAATCAGGGCATTCCCATACCCCATAAACCTTTGAAAAGGTATGCCTACAGCCAATTATATACCACTGTGAAAGTTGCTTCCTCTGTCGGTCATCTATTATCTACATTGGCTGGCACCAAATCTTCCTAATTCCAACCATTGACATTTACTGTCACCACACACTAACTGTACACACGGATCATGTAAACCTAAAATTTACCATTTCTTAATCCAGTCTGTGCTTTTAAACAAATGGGGTAGTATTAATAAGTGAATGTCTGTAATTAAGCTATTCATTTATTTGATTTTGTGTTTTGGTGTATCATGCATTTATATTACTCTGTAATATCAAAAATGTGACTACGCTTTCATTACTTTCAATACCACTCCGTCCCTCACTCTGAAAAATTCTGCTCGGTAATGGCTATTCTTAGGGTCTTAAATATTTAATAAGTTAAAGACTTCTGCATGGTTTCTCTGTGGTCTTGCGATGGAGCTTTTAAACACTGTGAAAATCCTTTTTGTATATTCACTCACAAGTTGGGAAGACTTTAGCACAGTGACACAAAAACCTACATTGACACACACTTCCACAGTGACACACACACACACACAAATACATTGACACACAAGCTAACAGTTTCACACACACACACACACACACACACACTGTGAAAAATTATCCTATAGTCACATCAGGCAGCAAGTGACTGCTAAATAGCTTAAACATTGCACTTTTCACCTGAACAGTATAACCACCTA
>JAOVYW010028643.1:0-16454 GCA_025775045.1 Hiodon tergisus
GGGCACGTACGGCAGCACTTGTTACTCTTAGTCAGGTTCTTCAGAGGATGTGAGCAATCAGGGTAATAGCAGGCAGAAATCTGACGAGGGCAGAGTATGTAGAACAAAAGCACATTGAGCCCCCCCGGAGCCAAATGCGAAACTGAAATTACCAGCAAATCTGTAACGGCTTCGCGTTTATTTCCAATAAAAGGGCTATTTGCCTTTTTCCCGAAAGTGTGCTCATACATTCTTTATCATAAGTAATAGGTCTAGTTATAATCAGTTTGCGAGTAAAACTGGAAATCTGTCACGGTTTCCCGAACCTATTTAAATTTGTACTGCGTTACCCAATCCAAAGAGTACAAGAACTGCTCAAAAACGCGCACGAGTGTCGTTTGCTTCAGTGTGCTTAATATGTAATACCAAGCTATTAGAACACACTCAGACGTGTAACCTAGGACAAACACAGCTGACGGGTACAATGGAACCGATAACATTCGAACAGCACAATAGGCTCGTTCAAATCCTCATTTAGAGTCATCTCCGTCAGTTGCTTTTTAATGGACGTAATGTGAGCGAGGGATGGCATTAAAATGAATGAGTGAAAATTAGTGTTTGGTACTGATAGCTATTGGTTTAGAAAAACGTGTTTCCTTATTTATTTCATAGTACACGGTTTATTCATCTACTGTAATTGCTTAAGAACCATGTATACCGAGCAGATAAGACGCTCGAGTACAGCTGTTTCTCCAGCAATGCAATGCACACAATATAATACGATTGGAGTAACTGTTGCTGTTACAATGGTGGATTGGATCACGCGTTTCGAGGGGTACTTGATGGAAATTAAATCACTAGCACGCGAACGCAATCTCCCAGCACCGAGGGCGTATTGAGTCTGACCGAGAAACGGACCAGAGGACCAGCGTCCTCTCTCAGTCCATGCGACACTCGTTTCGGAAATGTTTAGATTTCAAACAAGACTTTTTCGTTACCGGAATATTTTTTCATCCTTGAGAGAAACACTATCCACCACGGTGGTCCGCTTTCGCCAGACTGTAATTGTCGGCCGAGTATACTAGAACTTTTAGGCAGCAAAAGACGGTATAGTTTGATTATCTGTGCAAGCTTGACAAATCAGTATAAGAGGCAAAAAGGAAGTTCTTTTTAGCCTCGTGATAGATGTATGGATGTTCCTCACTGCGTTCAGTTTGCCACTTAATACATACTGATTGGGATAGGATGATCCCCAACTTTGCTCAATTTCCCAATCCACAGCAACACACACACAGGACAGAAATGCTGTACAATACAGTGTTAAAAAATGACAAGTATAGATTTAGTCAAATTCCTACCGCAAATAGAAGCCTCAGAGTAATTACTATGTACTATGATGCAGAATAGCAATAAACCACCTGATGTATTTAACAATGTGCCGAATTAGAGTCCAGATGGTTAAAAAAATCCAAGGTAAGCAAAATGAAATTGCCAAAAAAGAAAGAAAGTGCGTTCTTTTGTGAGATTTAATGAGGTTAGTTACAATTCAGTGATTGGGATTTAGAGTTGGTTATTACCTGAGAAGGCAGGCCTTTTGTCTTCAAATGAAGGAAGGAATTAGCCGTTCTGATAGAGGTGGGATGCCCTTTCCAACATAAACGGGTGACAGATGAAAGAGAGATATGACGCTGGTGCAAAGTGTGCGGAAAAATAAACGGACCAAATCTAAAACTTAAACCTAAACTTACAACTTCAGTTAACACTTATCTAATTGTATCTAATGTAATTGAATTTTATATAATCCAATTTAGTCTTGTTTGATTTACTTATAAATAACTAGGTATAATGTGTTATGTGTGACTATAAGGTTCAAGTCCTTTCCTAACCCTGAAAGGCTCTTCAACCTGAGCTGCTGAAAGACATAAATAAACGGTGAGGACCGTGCAGTATAAATGACTAAAACGGGAATATATTATTCAGATTTTTCAGTTATGTTTAAAATTTACTCCCTAAGACGAGGACACGTTCAGCCACTGGACACGGCACCTCTCAGTGATAGGAATTAATGACACCAATCCGGTTCCAGAATGGACCTGGTGTCATCTTTCCACATTTACATCCCAAATTACCCTGTTTACTCAAACAATATTCTTTTCCCCAACTGTTCTCTGGCAGGGGTTCCCCTCTTATTAGCTGCCTTATCCTGGACTGAGAAAAGCGCTAAATGTTTGACAGCTGAGAAATGGGCAGTAAATACCATCGTGTGGTTTAAGGATAATGTAATACAAAAAAAATGCAAAGTGACTATGTACAGTCCTACATGTAATAGACATGGCAAACGGCCTCTACCGAGTATCACACATTAATCTGTTCACAGACTGCGACCTAAGAATGTGGTAAACCTGATTAATGAATGGAACAAATTAGCATCAAAGTGTTAAGATTAGAAACACATTTCCCCAACACGTACTACAAAAACACATCTGTGGCAAACGCACCGCAATGCAAGCTGCATTTTTATATTTAACGCAACTACGCCTTGACACGAGAGTGAACTTTAGATCGTGGGTGCCTTTTAAGAGGCAGTTCTGGAGGTCTGCTAGACCACATAACATAATTCCATGTGAGGATTAAAGACGCTGTCCAATTGTCAAGGCGTAAAAATTCTTATGTAAGATAAATGCTCCGTCATCGTATGCCGGGATCAGTGCTGTCACCAAGCCTGTCACTTTTTATTTACTGTCAACCTGCGTCTCTGCTGCAACAAAAGGGTTTGCGAGGTTGTCCCACAACCTAAAGACGTGGCAGACTAGAAAAAAAACAACCTGTTTTGTAATATTTCATTTATTTTGCATGTTAAACGGTGCTGTGGTTTGCCGCCGCCCGAGAGGAGCGAAGGCAAGGCTGTATCAGCTCGGGTTTGAATCAGGAGTCCCAGTACCATGGCACACAATCGTCCGGGCGCCATCTGGGATGCAGCTTCTTACGTGCATCGACAGCTTCTTAAGTGTAAGGCCGGATACCATGTCTCCCGTCTTTCATTCCTCTAGGCCATCAAGTAGTAAATACTGAAAGCTTGGAAAGAGGCAACATTGAAACTACGGCACGCAAATGCACTGAAGTGGCTGGGGCGCTTATTGTGCGCTCGGTGAGGCGCGAACAACTCTTTCACGGCTCGTTCAGCACATAAAGACTGACCTGAGGTAGTTTCTTGGAACAGAGGGCGCGATACTACTGTGTGGCAACCAGGCAGAATTTAAGTAAATTAATAAATAGATATTTGGCAAGAGTGAGCCTATTGTATTTCATGCCAAGAATCCCGCACTTGGCTTGCGAATGGCATTAACTCTGTTTAGTGTAAACTCATTTTACATCCAACACCATTCTCCTGTTCCAAACACCTGTGAAACCTGAAAGGTTCAATCCCCTGCGATCACGCTCAGAACAACAAAGCGCCCTTTCGGTACAAAGCAGCCACATTTTCCCCCAAAAAATGTCACCACAGCGATGCAGGTGTGAGGACTGTAACAAGCATTCCGCAGCGTTGAGATCATTGTGCTTTCTGGAGCCATTTCAAAATGGGAATCGGCTTGTAATTTAGATCTGGCAAAAAACAAAACAAAAAGTATCAATTAACAGCTACGATGTGCGCAGTTTCAGGAAAGGTTCGAATCAACATTGTCCGTCTTTTTTTTCAGATGCTTGGCTGTTCATTGATGAGGTTTTCGGAGAATTACAAAGAGATGACGTTCAAAGAAAACAGGATATCTACAAGAAAATCACTTCAGCCAGTCAGCCAGTGGTCCTACTGGGGGGGGGGACTCAACTAGCTGACGGACTCCAAGTTCACCATTACATCCCCCCAAGTTCATCCTTTCACACACTTAGTCGGGAGTTCTCCAGGCACTAAGGGAGCACAAACATTAACGGGGAGGCCAGCCAACTGGCAAATCAGTTCACTTGGAAAGAAGAGCGCTGAAAACAGATCTTTCTGAAGATCTGATTAACAAGACAGGGCTCTGGCTGACAGCTTTTATCCTGATCTAATTCATGAAGTCTCAGAATCAGAGAGAGCTTAATGACTGAGATGTAGACCCCTGCGGTGATAGCATGCAACGATGGGTATGAATTGATCAAGTCAGTTGTACTGCGATGTCCCTGAAGGAAGCAACATTTTTTTAATTAGTAAAAAGAACAAGCAAGCGTATGACATATTTTATTTATGTGCCGATGCTCAACTCAACCTGGAAAAGGGTGTCTGCAGTTAATAATAATAAGAACGACAACAACGCTAATGTAATGATACAGAAAGGAATGCATCTTGCAACGATTATTTAACTTCTCTTTTTAATTTGCTCACTCCAACGTTACTCTGAATGACACCATGGCGTTTGCTTCAGATCTGACTGAACTATGGTATGGAGAAACTCATATAATGTACGGATTTCATCCTGTTTCCAGAACCACCATATACATATGGTCAGGCTTCTCTTGGTTAATTATAGGCTTCTGTTGGTTACTATAGCTATTCATAAATAACTCGATTGTTTCATGATATCAAGAATAGATGGGGAAAAAAACTGTTCTTAATTGAACATAGGTTGGGAATCTCCTATTCTCCGTTATTCAACGTGATTTCTTTCTTAATTAAAATGAGAGGAATCTGAAAAATGATGAAACATTACCTACACATAGTCAAAACCACACAAAGTTATTTAGTGCATGAAGTCTGGAGAGCTGATGGATGGATTCCATGCAAAGCAGTCTGCTTTGATATGTACTTTTCTCCTCACATTCATCTGCATAGTTTTGTGTTAAATAAGGCACACAACACTTCACTGCTTTGTTGTAGCTGCCTGTGCCACTTTCATGTGGTAAAGACTTTTACTTTTAAAATATTTGGGCAGGTCTGGCACATCAATCCAGCAACTACCCCTTTTTTCTTCTCTCTGTCAGGGTATCTTGGACCTAGTTCAGACTCCACATTTGATCTTTAATCTCTCCAGCTGGCATTTAGATATTTTCCCCTGTGTAAATAAAAAAATGGCGTACTCATTTTGCACTACAGATTAATACTGTGCTGTTTCGTGGCAGGTGTGTGTGCTTCACTGGTGGCAATGACTAACAATCGCTATTTTCAGGTGAGTCAGATGCAATATGATTTAAAATAAAAAACATGTCACATTTGAGATCTTCATGGAAGCTATTTAATAAGGTAAATTTGCAATCTTCCACATGCACTGAAATATCCGCCAAACACGTACCACTTACAAACTTGTTTCCGTTGGAAAAGCGGATTTTTTTTATAATTAACTGATGTATACAACATTTAGGCATTCCTCCTGTGGGAATGCTTGTGTCGTGAAGAAGAAGAAGGGGGAAAAAAAACAGATGTTCATAGCTGGGGTCCTTTTAGACTGCTGTTCTAAAACTCTGATGCAAACACAAAGGCCGCACTGTATTTATCTGTAACTAAATCCCCAGTGCGTGAACTAAAAGCTCTGTAAATCCCTTTCCCACTGACTGAATCTTGGATCCAATAAAAAGGAAGGGGACAATAGTTAAACGGCACAAACTGCTGTGATTTATCTCCGCTGCATGGCTGCCTGGGCGCTTATGGTAATCCAGACCAAAGCAGCAGAAGAGAGCTCCTGCACGACACTGCAAAGAGGCAAGATGTGAGATTTTCTTCACGGGCAGGGTAACGTGAGCGAGCTTTCAGACAGAAAGCAGTTGCATTACGATGTCGGTAGGCAATACCTTCAGTGGCTTCAGACTAAACATCGAAATCAAGAGATAAGCTTTTGTTGACTCCCATACAGACCAGAAATCCTAAGGCTGCCTTGTGTTCTTGTACCTGATTGATAATTGAGAACATTCACCCCTGGCAAAGCCCTTTGCTGCTTCTACATTGTGGATGTGTGAGTGTTTGCTAATCCTATTTCCAGACGTCATTCACATTTTAGCAAAACGTTAGCTGTGGGTGTCCATCATACTTCTGTTGCGCAATCGTGTCTGACAGGTCAAAACTGAATTCAACCCCACGCCTGTTCAGTTTACTGAGAATTCCTGCCTTGTTCTTCTTCATGACGACTGCATGAGTTTCACATTGTTGGCAGACGGATGGACAGAGAACTGGGCCAATCGTCTGAAGCTTAAGGGATCCAGAACAATAAACAGAAGGACAGCAGGTGGAACAGCTTATCAAGGGACTGGACTTTTGGCCAGAAGTTCATAATCCAGGATGGAACTAATTGTGTACATGTGAATATAATTGTGTTCATGTGAGCAAGCGCTTGTAACCTCGAGAAACCATTGACCAGAGGCTTAATTTCATATCCAGCCCTGGCCATTCACACCCACACCCAGCCACCCAAGCCCAGGGTGCTCAGAATCGTCCAAAGACCCCCCTTGCTCTCCTAGACAGTATCAGAAAATTACATGTTCTGGACTTGAACCTGCAAATTCCAGATCATACAACATCTATTATTCTAAAGTAGCAGCACATTTATGTTCTTGCGTCTTCTGACAGATTTATGGGGAAAATAGACAGGGAAGGATCAGTTCATGATGTGTTCACTTGTTGTGTCAGTTGACTTGGATCCCAGGCCTTTTTAAATACAGATGTATGTCATACAAATACTGTGTTTTACGCCAAGTCAAGCTATTACATATGGAACATTAGAAGATAAATCATTTTTTACGGAAGAGTTTGAGCAACTGAAGTGGGCCAGCCGATAAATCCACAACAGAAATGGACTTCGACTTAATAAAGTGTTTAATGAAAGTGTGATTTGCTGATTTTACATGAGAGCCTTTCACATTAGTTGGGTTTACATCTGAAAGGCCTCGTAGCTAATGTTTGAATCACACATCTCGAACGCGTTTGGGCACGAGAAACGCGGAGAGGAAAGCCACATACCGGAGTCAACCCGCTTCTTCTGGCTTCTCTTTGAGCGATGAAGAAACCTTTCGCGTTCTTCAGGCTGGACAGAGGCATCTTCAGCTTTCATCGGGACGGATCGCTCCTGTCGAATTGATAAACGAATTAATGATTGTAATACCTGAAATACTTTTCTCACTTGTATAATCGACGACACAATATTTCATTAGAGACTTTAGTTATTAGAAAACTACAAACCAGAAACATAAAATGCATCCAACATAATCGCACAGACAATTGCGGAAGATATAAACCACGAAAGTATTATTGAAATATTTCAGTAAACATTACACACCATAACAATGTAAGAAACATTGGAAAAGAATGCTGGAGGTTTATCAGATTAAGCCTGGATATAAATCAAAGCTTTGACAACCCGCTAATCGCTAATCACATTTAATACAATTGTTTTAAATAGGGCTTAAAAAATGTATTTTGCCAAGTATCTTATTTCTTTTTATTTCTCATAAAATTAAAAAGCTTTTCTGTAAAGTACTACGGAGAGGTTGCCAAAGTTTTGATTTGGTCCAAGCCTAAATTGGAAAATCAGATTAGATTAGACTATATGATGCATTCCCATTATTCAGGATTGTTCTCCGGTGTTTGGAGGTACCATGAAAGAAAGACCTGTGAAAGGCAAACCCTGCGACCCCCTCACTCATGTGCCCCGTTTCTCAATACCAATTAAACAAAGGAAATTTGTACCCAACATCCTGCCAAAAAAAGTTGTAAAGGAGTCAATGAGCACAAGTGGTGTTCTCTTTTTCTGAGTCATCAGTGCTGTAACAGATCTTGTAACTTAAGTCTATTTCTTCCCATTTCATACTCTCGCATGGGCACCGTAGCTTTAAATTTCACCCCATGGTAAAATGTAGAGACTGCGATTGTTGCTAGGGTAAAGACGCTTTTCAGTCTTGGTCCTAGTTTTAGCCTAACAGAAAAAGGATGAATAACATTTGGCAGGATCTAGGTGCTTATGTTTCCAGGTGACCTTCTTAGCATAATTGCTGAAAAGCGGACTACATAAACAGACTTTTCCCCATGGGTCACTGTTGGAAAACCATCTGAAACACTTCAGGAAACACAAAAGGAATTACCCTCCCTTGACTTGCATGTAGCACGGATGAACTTCCCCTAATCTGACCTCACATCTATGTTCTAAATACGTTTGAATGTTCGAGAGATGCTTCAAAGTGATATTTGAGGTCAATTTTTTTTAGCTACGGTTTACCTCCAGCCTGTTGATGATCTGTTGTTACAGTTCTGGTACATTGTTGTGGCAAATAACTAGTATTATAGCCAATGCAGGCTAATTTCAAGCCTTGTTAGTCAGCAAAAGTCAATTCATTTTCATCAGACCATTTCCTGCTGAACGTTTAAAAGGTTCATACAGTAATGCAGTTTGTCATTTTAAAATTCCATATTTAAACCGTAGTCAAATCTCAACCAAGCCTAAACTGTCATATACATGGTAAGTGGGTTCTGTTATATGTAATATGTAACATTATTTTAAGGTTTGAATGACATATGGTAGAAGCAAGGTACTTTAAGCAGGGAGTTACTGTTAGATAAGAAAAGATTGTGAAGATTTTACTCCCATAATCTCCTCTTCTCAGCAAACCCTCACATTTTTTTGATTTTATGACCGGTGATATTACTTAAGAAAAGGTTGGATATACCTTTCTTTAACGACTATGGACCACAAACTTGGTGTGAACTGGGTATACCCTAAAGCACTTTCACTGATCAAATAAGTGAAGAATATTTCTTAAATGATAATAGTAAAAATGTAGATCTATGTGACCTATGTGGGTTATGCTTTGTAGTGATACATGAGGGGAGGCCAAACCGTTTACAACTTTCCCAAAAATTTTAGGAGGCTGCAGATATGCTTTTGGTGAACATAAATACCTATGAACGTTAAGAAGGTGACTAGCATATGTAATAGGGTTAGGGTTAAACACTAATGAATACCAAAAACAAATTGAAAAAAACAACAACAATTCATATTAGTATAAATACTTAGACAATAAACAGTTTGAACACATAATCAAATATTCACCAGTAATCAAAATAACTCCCCCTTTAGACAGCCACAGATCGAGTCTTCAGGGTTTGACTGGTTTCCTGTTCTGAAACAATTCATAACTCAACCCAGAAACATCCTAGGAAGAAATATGCTAAATTTTACTCCCCTTAAGGAATTGATTTAGCGATTTTATTTCCACCGGGAACTAATCTAAATACAAACAGGACATGCCCACAACTTTGTCCTCCTTTTATTAAATGATAATGGCTATTGCAATGGTGCCATAACTGTGATAACTAGAAGACAACAACGGACTTTGAAGATATTTTATCATACAAGAACCAACATCAATATCCTGTTTGTTGAAGAAGAAAAAGAAAGAAAAAAAGCTAAGAACAAAGGAAAATCCTAAAATGGCAACGCCAACTCATTGTCCCATGATGAGACGAATAGCACCCTCTACAAAACGGATACATTCAGACCGGTCAGTATTATTCCTCAAACTATAAAACCACACTGACTGGTCATATTTTTAGGTACACCCACCCATACCATGAAACTGCACCGTCAGCGACAGCATCAAGTGTTCAGAATATGCTACCAAAAGTGGGCCCTCTTGTCACACCTGGTCACGGTTGGGGAACGGCCGCTAACAACCAAGCCAAGTGTCGCCCTCGTCGGTGAAGAAGACGACACTGCGGTCGCAGTGCGCAATAGAATGCCGACACTGGGTGAGATGGAACAAGCTATTCGGAGTAGACATCCTCCAGCATCAAATTTGCCAACATTTAGGGGACCAAACGAAGTCAGCCTGTGCCAGACTCTGTGTGGCGAGTTCTTGACAAGTTTTTTGAGTCTGTGCCCCTACAAAATCAGGCTGTTCTGAGGGCAAAAATGGGGACCAACTGGCTTTAGGTAGGTGTATCCTATAAAGTGGCCACATTTAGTGTATATTCCAGTTTAATTCTAGTGGCTAGCAAAAACTGAAACTTACCAAGCGGAAGATCATCATTATTGCAGTAATCTCATGCAAAATTGGGGGTAAGAACAGGAAGAAGAACCTGCTCCATAGCGAATTGGAAAGCTCAGCAGGTACTTGGTAGGAGATCCCACCTCTCAATACTGGATGAACGAACAGCTTCTTGGAAACTCTATAGTAGGGAAATTGACATTACAGTGCTGGGGTATTGATCAACAAAGGAAGTGCTTGTCGAAGTTGCATTGACATGTCATCACTACATCACTGATTTCCCAAGGCTCTTTTCTCTCATAATCAGTTGAGAGGCATAAGAAGTAACCTTTTTCCAAACCTGCAGTGAAAATATTCTGAAGCGAAAGGTTAACAATGCTTCTTTATCAGTTTTACATTTGTAAGGCCGAATTAGACATTCTAAACTATCACAAGGGAAAGCTGGAAAAATGAGAGATAATGTTATATTAAAGATATTAAATATATTAAAATGCTGTGTTGTGCACGGATAATGGCAGACTGACTCCTCCATGCAATAACTGATTATATGTTTCCACAATAATTCAGACTGGAAAAACTGTTTTAAATAGGTCCATGAGTTTGCACGCACGCACTCAAACAGACACGTAAACAAACACACAGACACGCACACACAAGATTGACGAGAACGCATTAGGTTTACTGTAGCACTTAAACCTACACACACACACACACACACACACACACACACACACACACACAACATTGAGAAGCAGGGGGTGGGTTTTCTATTAAACTCTCACTATTTAAATGCAACGCACACTGTTCAACTTCTTTATTCTCAAAAGCTGTCAGCGTTTTCTGGACTCTTCCCCTGCGCAAGAAGTGTTAGATCTACGGCTGATATGGGATGGATGGGCTCCCAGTTAGTCATGAGCAGATGTGCTGGTGATCAGAGTTGGAGGAAACCTACCGGCAGGCCCTGGGGGACACTGCTTATCCCTTTTCCAAATACTGGGGTTCGTTCCACACCTGTCTGGTATTAAAGCAGGGCAAAACAACAAAGGGAATAATCAGGACCCAGAGTTTATTTTATCCACAAGCCTATGATGTCACAGCCATCTATAAAGAGGCAGAAAATGTTTTAGTAATTATATATTTTTTTTTGCAACTTTCAAGACAATAGCTTTTGCAAAACGTTGATTCTCTGATTCTACTTTAAGGCTTGAGCTTATGTTTTGCAATAACAATAACACTTTGGGAGTTATTTTTCAAGCATCTATAGAATGATACATACTTATTACAGTACCTGTAAGTTTGGTGGAAGTGGCGTGGGATACTACTTCACGAAAACACTTTCTATTACTACAACTTCAGTGATATAAAAATTAAGCCTGTTCTGTGCTTATGTGAAATAGGTTTAGTACGGTATGAAATGGAAAGTATAGAATGTTTGCTGGCGAAAACAAATACTGATTATGTTTAAACCGAAAATCGGAATAATTCCTTGCTAGCTAACTAAATGGTAAACATCTCTTATGTACCTATTGCTGATTTCGGCCTTTATTTCATTTTTTATTATTTTGACTTAAATAAATCAGTCATGTTAATATTTGAACTCCCACTGGGCACCAGACAGTGTAACATGAGTCAACTGAACCTGCAAAGGGGAAAAAAAATCTTGTCAAACAAGAACACCGGATTGAGTGAATAAAGCAATTCCTGTTCTAATGGAGCCTTACAGGCATAGCTCTTCAGGAGATCGGGTTTCATATTTAATGGATTACAAATTCACTGCACAGAGACACATGCCATAAGAAGTTATTATAGCATGGTAGAGATGGCTCAATTAACGTCTGCTATTTATATAAAACTGTGTCAGCTACTTGTATACAGGGATGGATATCTCTGTCACAACACAGTGACTGCAAAAGGAGGACATGAATTAAATCTTGTGATTTTTTTTGGTTAGGGTTAGGGTTTGGTTTGTTTGGTTTTGTGTGTGTAGGCGGTCATAACATCTTGGAAAAACAAAAGTTTTTTTAATCTGCCTTCTGTCAGAAAAGCGTATCTTCAGTCAGATATCTCAGTTATCTGATACGAGTAATTAATTTAGTCTTTATTCTACAGCATTAAGGTATAGTTATAAAATTTCATTCAGTTACTGTGTTAGCTACCACAGGACTATTTACATGAAAGTTAATGCACTAGTGCATTCAACACGCTTCTGGCTCAAATGACACAGGATGCAGTATTACTTAGGACATTATTGATTCCTGAAGCAGGAATGGCCTCATAGACAGATTGGGACTGTTATGTTTGGAGTTTGTATGTTCGACGTTACAGGGGTGACGTAATGGGGAACTGTGGGATATCGGCGAACGGTTCCTAGGGGGACAGTTTTGGTTAGACACAGGGGTATGGTTAAAGAAGAGACGCACGTGTTAGTGTCTTTGTCTGACACTTAATAAACAACGAGGTTTATGAGTACACGAGTCTTGCGTCCTACCTGACACAACAGGGACAATCTGTTTATTTCAGATTCTTGGTCCTGCACGGTTTGTATGGTATGTACGATTTCTCTACAACTGTATTCAGAAGGTTCCATATTTAAATGTACTCCCATTCTTTAATTATTACAAAAGCTAATTCTACATTTCTAATTAAAATTAATAAATACAAACAAAAATACTTCCACCCGTAATCAGAGAACCAGAAATCGCATGAATAAAACTATGTGAAGGGATTTTATCTCGTGTAAGAGTTTTATATGCTTTGCATTTCTCAATTAAACTTAACTTTGGGATTGCAAATGAGCAATCACGTGAAGTTAATCCAGATCCGACTAATCTGAATTAATGCACAGTGAGATGACAGATTGAAGGGGGTGTTCACTGATTTGACAGGCACCTGGTAGGACCTAAATAGCTTTGGGGACAGAAGGAGCATCACCCATTTTTCCACATTCAAAATATGCCACTGGAATCATCAGAGGAGGAGTTGCCAACCTGCCAAATCCAAACCCAGTAAGACGGACCCTGAGAAGCTATAGAGACACCTTGTCTAGACTGTGCAACACGACCCTTCTGTGAATACTGAAACCTTAGTTTTCAGGTGTATATACCCGTTCCCAGCAAGGTTTTATGTTGCACCTCTCAGAGCAGGACGTTGTTATTCCATCCACGCTGCTTTAATAGACAGAATTAAAGGCACTGGGCTTTTCATGTTCTGCCAGCGAGGGGTGGGGGTGGGGTGGGGGGGTCAATGAGAGATCCCGGAATTGTCACTGGAAGACCGCCAGGCGTGACAACTGTACATCAAAAGTAAAGCCAGCCCTATGTGAATTCTCAGGAGTCAAAAGACGATAAAGGTAAATTGAGCTGGCTTCCGCCGTCTGGCTCTCATTATGTTCGGACGAAAGCTTATTATGTGCAACAAAAGGCTGCTTTGGTGAAGCTGTTTACACGCGGGTTGAGTCTGTCCACGGACCCCGGTGCAAAACAGACAGAAAAAAAAAAAACACGGACTTTACTCCCCTAAAATGCCGGAGGACATCGACACATGCTCCAGTTGATGTCCGAGCGGGGAGCGTTTCCCTGCAAAACGCTGTTTAGATGATTGCCGTGATTTCTTCCTGTCGTCCAGATATGCGCTACAATTTTGGAACCAGTTGAATTGGGTTCACGCCTCTCAGCCAATCACTGGAGAGGATCCAAAGACCGGAAGGTGAGAGACTGACTTCAGTAAGTCTCCAGCGTTACCCATAAAGACCACCCAGCGTCTGGTCGTTAACAAGCCTTGCTCTGAATGGCATAGAGAGTGAAAAATGTTTTTTTTTTTTTTTTTACTTTATAAACAGCATGGAATGTAATAGGAGGTTGCCGCGAGTGATTGCTAGAAATGCAAACAAAATGGGCAAAACCACCGCATTTGTTGCACATCTGGGAAAAAGCCCATTCAAATGACAGCCCTGATTGTTAATTGTTTCTGTTAGGTTCTTCAATGACCCCTGCAGTATGTTTGGCCTTTGCAAATGTACCGTCACATCTGAACGCCACAGTGGAAAAGACAAGTCATATTGTAGAAAAGGCTACTGTTGATTTTATTTGATTTCATTTACTGGATCCCTGTGCGTGCCGTGTAGAAATAATCATTTGCAGATCACAGAACTCATCCATAATGCATGGAAATGTAAGATTGCAGTGTAGATTAAGGCCAAAGGCACATGGAAAGGAATGGAGTGTGATCCGGTGCCACCATGGGGTTTGCAGGTATGAACTGCTCATCTTGAAGAATGTCATTTTGGCACAAAACGTGTAACCGAGACACAGACGTTTGTCAAAACTACCACCTGTACTTGTGTTTCTTTGTTATGCGTTACGAGCAGAAACCAGTTCTGTTGAGCAGATCCGCAATGAGGTAATGACAGGCTTTAATGGATTCATACAGCAATAGTAATCTGGATGATGATGATGATGATGATGATGATGATGATGGAGATTATGGAACACATGGCTTTAAATTTGAAATGGATAGTCAAATACCAACCAACGTCTGCCAGTGTGTGTGGTCCGGTATGTTTTGGATCAGCTATTGGAAAGCAATCCCAATTACTGAATCATTACTAAATCCCACTTAGTTATGATATAGAATAGTATTTCAATGCACCATAACTAATATTATTTATAAATGAGCAGAATTAATTTGGTTCAAAATATTTGAAAATTTTTATAGCATCTGCCTGACTTCACAAACGCTTGGCTGAACATATCCTTCGTCAAAATTGTGCTTCATAAGATATTTGACTAATTCTCATAATAGGTAAGAAAAAATTGTTTTGGGGATGTTAACTGTATTCTCATTGTCTGCTCAAACAGTCTGCTTGCATTCACTGAAGCCTTTGTTTCCAGGACAATACAACAGCTTCTGCAGTGCTAACGAGACGATTTGTCCAAGCTGGTTTAATGCTTCATCTCCGGCATCTGATCTATTGATTTTATACTAAGGGCGCACATTGTAGCACTGTAACTCTTTGCATCATTGCTATGCCTACATAGCAAGAAATGCTTCAAAGAGGAACTGCTCGGCGAAAACTGTTTGGCTCTAATTATTTTAAGTTATTAATGTAGTTTCCAATGTAAACAATTACCATATTGAGTCATAACTTACAACGTTACTATTAATCTCACCTCTAATAAAATCTATATTTATTGTAATCATCGTTATGGTTTTTTTTTAATCCATTGCCAAAACAAAATCCTCCTGTAATGAATTTTATTTTATAATTCCAGACATCTGACAAATGGCTAGGATTTTAATCTCTTTGATGTCAAAAGAGGCAGGGTTCCAATGGTTAATGAAAACATGTGTATTCATAACAAGTTTATCGACATCATCTTGCAATTCTCTTTATGAATCACTTCAACAATTCTCCTAAGACTTTAATTCTAAGACTCCTAAGACCTTGCAGAGCGATGCAGGTCATGATACCACAATGGTAAAGTCTGGGGTCTTCAATGGAGCATATGCAAAACTTCATCAGCCTCTTGGCCGTTAATCTGCTCTCTGAACCCTTCTGAAGGAGGACTACATTTAATAAGGAAAGGGAAGGTGGGCAAGTGGTTCGCGTTGGTGGAGTTTCTGCGTCAGGCTCCGGAACCCCTGAACCTGAATGAGTAGTTCAGAAATTAATGGAACAGGTGAACAGGTGCAGTTTTCAAGGATGGAAACCGGTTTATTACCGTAACCTGGGATGCTTATCCTGCATGTGTTGCGGATTAATCGAGGGACTAAAGTCTTCAGCTCTAAGTGATAATTGTTGTTGGGAGGTATTGCTTTGCCTGTCAGGGACCCAGGTTCGAAACAAAGGTTACACTGCACAATTGAGAGTAAAATCAATATCTTTTCTCAAGTTATATTTCTTAGGTCCGCATCAAAACGGTCTCAATTATTATTTTATTGGGTAAATGAGAAAGTAAATCACAATACTTAGCTGTAAAGATGTTTACAACACATTGAGCCTACCTGGAAATGGTTTTTAAATTGAATCTGAGAAACCAATATACAGCACTAGTGGGGTCCATACCATACAATGCAATAATTCAATGCCTTTAATACCAGACAGGATCTTGTTCTGACAGATTGTCATTTTGAAACTTGATTTTACTTTGGGGGGAAAAAAAATGGGGGGGAAAACGTTATATACACAGAGCCGGCAGAAAGAACACATGAAACACATTAAGGGATTTTTGAAGAATTCGTTTTCCAGTAATTTCAGAGAAGTATTTCAGTGATTTTGTTTGGACCATAGCCCAGTAATAGATGCAGGGGTTACACATAAGCACACTAGTAGAGAGGGTCCCTTCAAAGCCACAGCTGTGCTTAACACCAGGATAACATTTGTATGGAAGGATGTAGTTACTGAAGTGCCGTCACTATATACACCGGACCTCAGAGAAATGTGAAAGGAAAGTGACAGAGGAGACCAACTCCGACAACATCCGAGGAGACCAACTCCGACAACATCCGAGGAGACCAACTCCGACAACATCCGA
>JAOVYW010028643.1:16554-30070 GCA_025775045.1 Hiodon tergisus
GAGGAGACCAACTCCGACAACATCCGAGGAGACCAACTCCGACAACATCCGAGGAGACCAACTCCGACAACATCCGAGGAGACCAACTCCGACAACATCCGAGGAGACCAACTCCGACAACATCCGAACCCTAAATTGTGCCTCCTTGAATGATGCCTGGGTCCAATAGAGCCAACCTGAGCCAAGCTAAACCTGGCTGGACCAAGGAGAAGCAGCCCAGCACCAAAAGTCCAACAGGCTGGTTCTGAACTGAAAGATCATAGAGGTGTATCGCAGGGAGAGACTTATAAATTAACGTGGTCCCCAAAGTAGTATTAAGTCACTGAGCATATAAACATAACCAGAAAAACAGCCATTTGATCCTTTACTGATCCTTCCTACAATCACCTGCAGTTTTTATAAAGACTTACTTATATACGGTCTAATTAAGTATCTTTTGAAGTTTAAGTCTGAATTTTGGAAGCGCATATTTTATTTTAACTTGCACACTGGCAATAAATCATTTTATTGTAGAACAATAGTCCTGACAGACCCAGAAAAATAATAAACAAACCACAAATGATAAAAATAATAAATGAAATAAGCACATAATAAACAAGTTACACAGCATCGTACCATGCATCTTAAAGTTCAGCTGCTGTAGTATTACATTCAGAAATCATAATAAATAAAATCATATTTGTATTATGTAAACGATGTCCAACTCCTTAAGCCTTTTTGTATTAGATTTACGCACACTTTCTGGGAAAGTGGCGAATTCTGGATGACTTCTTAAGACTCCTTAATCCATCATCGTATACGTGTTGTTGAATATTCCCAAATGACAAAATATCGAGCAGAAGAAGAAACTACGACCAGAAGTTACTGAGAAGATTTAAGAACGATAAGAAAAAAAAAATACATGACAACAAAACACAGTCAAAACACTTGGAGCCTCAAAAGTCCTGAAACCGTGCTGTTCGTATCCAAAAGTGCTAAATGAATCCTCATCAGACATGAACCAGGATGAGAACAATGAGTCAAAGCAAGGTCGCAATGACTTCATCTGGATTTGTATGTTGTTTTACGATCTATCTCTTGATTCAATTGAAGTGGTATGGCAAAAGCTAATACGGCTAATTTAAATCACTAATGACCTTCTGACATTGTTTAAATGTTCTGTTTAATAAAGGGGGGCATTGTAGTGGGTAGATCTTACAGATCGTCATTGTTGACCTAGAGCACGAACTTTTGGCACGTTTGTAGACTCAATCTGCACCCACCATAGAGCCAGATTAGATCCCGAAACTAAAAGAACAAGAAAAAAGTTCTGTATTTTTATACATTTATACACCTACTTCCATAACAACTGTACTGATCTTCATTAACAGCTGCTTAAACAAAATTAGAATCACTCCAATTAACTTCTGCACACCCCTTAATAATGGCCTTACATCATTTCTGATGTAAATAGAATTCATTAAGGCGAGGTCCTCATATGCTTCCCTTTTATACGACGTAAATCTGACTTAAATCACATTATACGACCGAGAACACTCTGAGAACGCTGTACAAATGGTGCTCATCATCATTACTACATTTGGATTATACTGTTACGGCAGTCAGCCCCGCCTTCACCCAGTGTGAAGGCTTGCGTCTCAGGAACATGTGTCACGTCAGTGGACACACTGCTTGACACATTTGTCAGCTTAGGCCAGAAGCCACTGCGGTGAAGCATGGTTTCAGAGCACATTTCAGAAACTCTCAGACATAGGAAATGTGAAGCTTTGTGGGTTTTGAATCAACAGCCCCACGCGGTTCATTGGGGCTGAGTCATCAGCTCCAGAAATGTTGACCCTCCAGCTTCCCCCGTGTCCTGTCCCGCTCCTGGGAGCACAGCAGCACCACGGGCCTAGAAGACCTCAGTTAACCCTTTCCCACCCTTACATAAACCAAATTCAAAAGGGACTCCTTTCCAGTAGCTAAATCCTTCAGCAGAAGCTTTGTGTGTTAATAAGAAAAACTCAAATTTAAATGAGCCTACATAAACCCGTGGAGGGAACTGTGTTTTCCGTACGACACAAACATCTCCTTTTTACACAATCGTTAACAGTGCATAAAGCACATATCAAATGTTCACACTTTTAATGTGTCAGTGATATATGCACTACCAAGTCAGCATTCGGAAAATGTTTGTATTTTTTGTGGTTCAAGCGGTTTGACACGGTTTCTGGTGTCTAAACGCATGTTTTCATGTTACTTTATGTTCCATAGAAGCGTACCTAATGGCGCGAGACTCCACAAAGGGAAAAGCATGTTCACAACTGCGAAATAACAGAAAACCAGAACAAGAAACCTTTTCTCTTTAACAATGCACACTCATTTCGCATTTTGCGCTTATAATAGTTGAACTTTTCAGGCACGGATGTCATGAGTCATATTTTGGGGTAGTTTTCCAGGCCAGTTGTGCATATTTATACAGCAAAGCGTTTCCCTTGTCAACGCAAACAATCAAACAATTCTCATTCTGCTTCTCATTACGGTCGACAAGGTCTTCCCCTTGCCTTAGCTGGTTAAGGCAAATCTGACACACAGTATTGAACAATATAAAGGGTTCCATTGACAATTGCCAAAACATTGGAAAACATGGTAACTCATATTTTGGAAATGAAAAACGGGGCCAAAATGCTTTTCTCATAACAATGACAACTACAACCTATTAAATGACAGACGCATTGCCAGAAGTATAGGCCAATAAAAATGTCCCGTCTTCAGGCAGTATATTATACAATATGCAATTAGGCAACGGTAATGCAATTGGGTTTTTTGCAAGCCTTACCTCCTCCTGAGGTAACCATACACTACGGATTGGCAAAGCTCAAAACGTATTGTGTATGTGCCACAAAGGCCAGAAATGTTAGGGATTACTGTTTTGGCAAGCAGTGAAGTGTGGCGTGTACATCGGGCGATGTGGCGGATTGGTGTGGTGTGTTGCATGTGGTCTGCAAGTTCTCCAAGTACAGAGTTTGGAATTGAGAGGGGCACTGTGTATGTAACTCAGGAAAGAAAGCCAACAGAAACATCCCTAAAGACACATCAGGTTACTGTGATAATCAAATTACCAGCCCTTTGTTTTGGTATGCCAATCCAATACTCTAAACAAATGTTCAATTAAATTACTTTCCCGACAGTTAAACTGCAGTTTATTTATATGCTGCATGTGTAGATGTATGGGCTTGCATGAGAGAAAGAGAGAGACAGCGAGTGTGTGTTTGTGTGTGCGAGAGAGAGAGAGAGACAGTGTGTGTGTTTGTGTGTGCGAGAGAGAGAGAGAGAGACAGTGTGTGTGTTTATGTGTGTGTATGTGTGTGTGAGAGAGAGAGTGTGTGCGTGTGAAAGAGAGTGTGTGTTTGTGTGTGTGAAAGAGAGTGTGTGTGTGCGTGAGAGAGAGAGAGAGTGTGCGTGTTTGTGTGTGTGAGAGAGAGAGAAAGATTGAGTGTGTGTGCATGAGAGAGAGAGAGATAGACGGAGACAGAGTGTGTGTGTGTTTGTGTGTGTGAGAGAGAGTGTGTGTGTGCGTGAGAGAGAGAGAGATAGACGGAGACAGAGTGTGTGTGTGCGTGAGAGAGAGAGAGATAGACGGAGACAGAGTGTGTGTGTGTGAGAGAGAGAGTGTGTGTGTGTATGTGTGTGTGTGTGTGTGTGTGTGTGTGTGTGTGCGTGAGAGAGAGAGAGATAGACGGAGACAGAGTGTGTGTGTGTGTGTGAGAGAGAGTGTGTGTGTGCGTGTGTGAGAGAGAGTGTGTGTGTGTGTGTGTGGTGCGAGGAGATTACGAAGCCTTGTCAAGCTGTGCAAGGGTACAGCAGTTAAACTCAATCTGAAACCTAACTTAAAAGAAAATCCTTCTGTTATAATATATACACGGACACATAAAAGGGGACTGATGAAAGTTTTCTGTTATTTAAAGTGACGAATGTAACTCTCGCTCAATAAAGGTAAGACAGCGTGTCACTGCAGCACTCACAGCCACCATGCGAAAAATTGTCAACCGCGCCATCAGAAAAAGCATTTAGTGTCCCGCTCTCCAAACAGCCAGCGCTGTGTTCTCACCTCACAAGCCTGAGATTCCGCGCCGATAAAACGGGCTGCCATTGAAAAGCTTGCAAGCTTCCAGATGTTCTCAGACTCGGGCAGGGTTGCTCAGATGGCGTACAGCTGTTTATGCTGCCACATTTCAGAAGGGTAAAAAGTCAACCCTAACCCTAACCCCTAACCCACATTTCAGAGGAGTAAAAAGTCAACCCTAAACCTAACCCTAACCCTACCCCCATACCTGCTGACCCTAACCCTAACCCTATACCTGCTGACCCTAACCCTACCCCCATACCTGCTGACCCTAACCCTAACCCTATCCCCATACCTTCTGACCCTAACCCCCTACCTGCTCACCCTAACCCTATCCCCATACCTGCTGACCCTACCCCCATACCTGCTGACCCTACCCCCATACCTGCTGACCCTAACCCCATACCTGCTGACCCTAACCATATCCCCATACCTGCTAACTCCTGTCTATGTTGCTGGTGCGTTTAGGGTTGGCATTGCTTATATGAGGTCCACCAAAATCCAAGAAAAGGAGAGACACTTCCTTCATCAAAGTCAACAAATAGCAAGAACGGCAAAGTAGCAATTCAAGAACGCCAGAATATATGTCCGCCAAAGATTAAAGAAAGCTCATTAAAAACATAATTCATTAAAGGGCTTGCCAGCCATCAAAGGTTGACAGTCTCCAAGTTGATGAGGGAGAGCAATTCATCTGGGCTCATGGGCTCCTGTTTCTGAAACTCTGTAAACTGCGGTATCCGTAATCACGATTGTTTAACACCGACATCTGGGCAAAATAGTGCTCGCAGTAAAATATTTACAGCTGCTCAAGAGCTTTCACCTCACCGAGGATCGCCATCTGGTCCAAATGCAGCTGAGTTGACAGTGTTTTTCTCAAACAACAGGGGGGAAAAAAGCAGGTTGAGAAAATCCCCTAAAGGGATGAGAATTTGACAAATGTACTTTTGGATGTACAAATGGAGCAGACAAGGTTTTAGACAACACGGCGCAGTCGACCGACTGCTCTTCTATAAACAGGAGCACCTACGCGCGTGACGTCCGAGAGATGCACAAAACGAAAAAAAGATATAGGACATTACACACAAACACAAAATTGCTGACCATGCGGAAAAAGCACAAGGCACAATGCCTGACATCTCAGACATGTACGTATGCACAGTCTTGCTGAAAAGCAATGATGTTCCACTGTCAGCAACTAGAAAAATTACCGTTGATTATGACAATTCTCCAGTGTTTCACCACGACAACCCTTTTTCTGTGTTTATGTGACGCACAAGAGGATCAGGACCATGTGTTGACAATTTTGTAACCACTTTTACATTCCAAAATCACATATCCCCATCTCTGACCTCCTGCACCGATTTGGATTCCACTTACACCTGACCATTCAAAAAGGACCATAAAATGACCATGCTGGCTAAAATGGAAAACATTCCAGATTTTCAGAAGAATGTGCATCGATAAATACAGCATCATTACATTATTGAACAATAGGTTATGGATCCCGATTTGACTCCATGGTAACGCAAACGCACTGTTGTTATTTCTGTGGTCCCGTCTAACTGTTAGAAATAACAGATATTAATCAAAATATGCTTCCATCGTCAAAGCACAGCATTTGGTTTAAATATGCATCTAAAAGAGATCGTGTGGCAGGAGGGGGGAATGCTGGGAACTTCAGAGCTGAAAAGGAGCAACGCTTTGTTTTTTCGTCCAGCTACTGGGTTGTCCTGGGTGTGTTTGGAGGATTTGTCCCAGCCACACCTCCTTCACCCGCCCAGCTTCCAGAGATAAGGAAGCCTTGGAGAAGGAATACTTTGTCACGCGATGGAGGGCAGTACAAGGCAGACCAATAATGCTGAAACAATGACAGTCCCTTCCAGAACGCCCATTTTTACAGGCCGCCACAAAAAAAGGAGGCTTTCCGGTGCTTTCTGGCTTTTATATGTGTCTGAATGTATATATACAGTATATAGGCTGGAGTGCTGTCGCCAAGCAACGAATAAGTCTTTCCCCATCGCCCCAATGAGTAGAAAACAAATAGAGATCAAACTGTGTCTGTCTTGCAAAAAATATCTACAAAACACACAAAGCATACAATTTATATTATATAGGCAAAGCCTGCACGATCACCCTGCAACTAAGAACTTAAACTGTAGTAAAGTCAGCTTGCGTTCCACATTTGACTCACGCTAACCCGACAAGAATGAAAATGGGTTTAACTCCCCAACCACAGAAGATGCAGGGCACGAGCCAATTAAAATTTACAAGCCCAAGAATAATATATGAAAACTATAACATAAGGCATATACACACCAGTGCCCCAGCATAAATAAAGATCGCTTGATATCTCCAACCACAGAAGCCATGGCGCGTCCATAACAACTTTAATTTAAAGAAGGCCAAATGGGAATTGTTTCATTTTCTCAGTTTTACATGTCAACCCTAAGAATGATTTGTGAAATACAAAAAAAATAAAAATAAATCGACTCATCATGAGACGCGTAGAACACAACAGCCGGCTAAATATATCGGCTAAAATTGTATTTACACACTGCACACACGGACCAGTGTAGATTACAAAAACGAACATACAAAAAAATGTTTAACATTGATTCCATGGTTTGAGATTTGTTTGTACTTGAATAAAAAAATCGAATGTGTACCACGCCCGAGAATTTTGCCGCCATAGGCATTTGACTACTTTAGCCTTCCCGCTAAGGCTGGGTACGTCCAAGTAGCGTTACCAGAGGGCGTTTAACTGATCCGTTATTCCGTCGGGTGAACTCTTCTGTCTTTAGTTTTCCTTTTGTTTGCTTCTTGTGCCTTGATAAATAGATGTTTAAGTTAACACTCAGGCAAAGCTTATTTTGGTTTCGGGGTTTCTTTTATTAATTAACGTTGTTTTGTTCCCTAAAGAGCTTGACTCTAGCTGGCCCCTGGTTGTGGCCCAGTACCGTCCCACACCACAATGCACGCACATTATAAGTACTTCTGATGTTTCAAATACATAAGCTGAAAACGAGGGAGAAAGGGAAAAGGGTAGACACTTGAATTAAAACAGCACTTTATAGTGACATGGTTTCTCTACTTAAGGTCATATTGGAATCAGTGCAGCTGATTAGAGAGTGTCCCCTCTTCCCGCCAAAATGTGTTAACACAGTACGGAGCAGTAACCCAAAATAACCATCACTTTGTGGAAGTGTGAGAAATAAACAGGCAAAGGTCCGTACCCCACAACTTTGGAGTTTCTGGCTAATTCATCATCCAAACAACTCCCCATCTAGGAGCTCAAACGTACGTGTATTTCTCTTTTGTTTAAAAAATAAGTTGAAAAGGTTGTTAGGCCTTCTGCACTGGCACTGCAGCTGAGGAGTTGAGACTTCCCAAAAGGATTTTGTAATTATACGCACTGCAAACTTTTCGCTTAAATTAGGTTACGAATCAATATTTGATGCAAACGTTTAATCAGAGAAAAAAGAAAAAAAGCACTAATCTCCCTAAAGAAGATTTTTTGTTTAATTATATAGGTCAACTAAAATTTAAATTAAATACAATAAAGACACTGGCCATTCTTTACTTTTAGAAACGACTTAATTACAGATATGGACCCCAAAAAACTAAAATAGACAAAGAGAAATGTTCTCAGTCTTATTATTATTATTTTACTATGATTATTTTTTTACGTTGCCACAGCTGTCAGTTAAATGAATCAATTTTTCCCCTCTAATAAATCAATGTATTTTAATAACACAGTTTATTGGTTATGTGTGTGTGTGTATATATTAGAACAGACTACAACTCCATAATGATAATAATACATTTTGTTTATATAGCACCTTACTCACAGTCTAAAACCAAAAGTCAAAAACAAACCAAAGATAGTCAGTCGTTTCATTACCCTAGTTCAAAAATGTTGGATTTAGAAAGGACTTTCTCTGTAGATAGTAAAATGTGGGTCTTTTCAAGTCGTCTCAGATCCTAGATTGAGGTGCACAGCTTTTATACCGCAGTGAGTCTGGGATTTCATGCACATGCTTCAGTGATGTTGAGACCATGTCAAGGAGGGCCGCACTCGGTCTATCGCCCCCTGCTGACAAAGACTGGGAACTCGTGCGCTTCTCATTGTCATTTGGGAATTCGGAGGTGATAGTGTAGCCCAAGGGAGCCTCGTGAGCGTGTCGTCACGGTTTAAAAAATAAATAAATAAATAAAAAAGGCTTTCAGCTGTATGCAACTCTTTCGGACACATTTTAGGAGACAGGATATGCTTAAGCACGTTCTTTGTGCAAAGACAACTTCCAAAAGTAAAACTTCTAATTACGCAGAAAATTGAAGCAATTTCATTAGAAAAAAGTTGACTCACGAGTCCACCCTCTAACAGACCGGACAGCTGTGCAAGTTATAAATTTAATCTAATGGTCTTTATTTGGAAGTGAAAGGTCCAAACTGTGGAGAAAAGCAGTAAAAAAATTGTTTGTATAAAGAATGGGTGGTGGCAGAAGCATTTCAAAGATTTGCTTGAGGCACTTGAGGAAATATAGTAATGAAGTGAAAAAAACATTTTAAAAGAAAAAAATTATCTGTAAACCTTTTTACTCAGAATGCTTTTACATAACTTTGTTTAAAAGCAAAATAATAAAATTTCATTTAAAAAATAACATCTGGTTCCATTTAACTACTATAGTTACATTTTGAATCTGGTGGGAGGAAAACGGTGCATTAAGAAGGTAAATTAAAAATAATTAATTCCGATAATGGATCAAATATAACTGAAATTTCTATTTAATGAGCAAACAAGGTGTCGGATTGCATTCGCTCTGGAGATTTATGAGTGGCAGGTTTTACAACATAATAAAAAATCTGTTTAAACTACCTTGTTTCTTCTGATACCATTGTTAAGTCAAGATTCCCTTTGCCCCTTTAAGAGTGCCTAAAGTTAGAGATTGCTTGGTAATCTAAACCATTCCACTTAACAGGGTACCTGATATCCACTTTTACATATGTGCCACTCAGATTCAGTAATTGGTCAGATTCAGTTTCTTTATGAGCAGTCAAATATAAAACCCAACCAAAATTGAAGAAATAAACAACGCATAAACAAACGCAATTTTAGGGGTTTACGGCTACCAAACAAGGACCCTATAGAAAATAATAGCAGATCAGCCCCGTCCCCACAGTTTCTCGGAATCAGAACATTTGTAGACAGAACCCAACTCTGCCGTGTCCACAAAAATTGAGAGGACTTCAAAACAAAAGGCTTTAGTGGTTTTAAAACCGTTTCTGAACATAATAAACAGTCTGGCCACTTCTGCAAATAGCCAGGAGAAGCCTCTCATATGACTTGCGTGACTCATATACTCCTTCTTCGAGAGTGATTATGTCATTTAAACATTTGCATAGTTCAAAGCGTTATAACGCGACAAGAAAGTCAGCTCTACCCCACATATATATGCTTTCCAGCATAGAAAAATGATTTTTCAACATTCTTTTCAACATTCTTAATCTAAGACTTTTAGACTCTTATAGAACATCACTCCATAAAATGTTTGTATAGGGATATTTACGTTCAGCCGAAGCGGGTCATGTTCTGAGCTACAGGGGATTTAATTAAGTGCACCAGCATGACGTACCAGGGGATGCTACACAGAATCCCCCCCCCCCCTTTAGGTCCCCACAAAAACAAATGTCCAATGCCAGCTTGCAACAGTGTCCGCAATTTTCTACCCATCACCATGCAGACCGACAACAGACTACATTATGCAGACATTTAACTTGCTTTGGTTATACTGGCGCCACCCAGATCTAATCTTGTGTTGGCCTGGTCTTGTCTTGGGAACTATAAAATAAACTATTATGCGTTGAGGATTACAAGGGGACCAAACAGTGACGGCTCAACAAAAGTTTCACAACCGAAGAGACACGATGTCAACGCGACAGAACTCTGAAACGGGCATTCTCAGAACGGATCCATCAGTAACCGCTTTACCTCTGGTGTTCGGTCCACAATAAAAATAAAAAAGGACCCGTCTCTCACGTCACACAGCACACAGTCACAGCGCTTACGCGACTGTGAAGCTGAATGACTTGTGAGCGCCGTCTCTCGGTTTCAATTCCTCCTAAAGGAGAACGCATCTTGGGAGATCCAATTCCAAGCAACGATGGACCGGGAGCGCGTTCATCCATGACAAAGCTGCACTGTAATCAACATCAAAAACTCTACACATCAACAAAAGCGCCTGGTGCGTTTCTAACACGCCCAAACTCATTCATTCTCGATGATGGCGCACAGCTGCTTCCAGTCAGGAAAATCATGATGGCTTTTATAGTTTTTACACACAATCGGACAGTTCTGAAGCACCCAAATGAACGGTTTCATGAGACAAGATGACCTTGTTAGCAGTGATGCAAGATATTTAATGGCCTGAAAAAGAAACGTTCCAACAATGGTGCTACTATGCAAATGTTCCTTACTGGTGCATTTCTCCATAGACTATTCTTTATATAAGGCTCCGAGACAGAAAAGCTGAGGAGGAGAATTCCTGAAACTGAGAGTAATGATTTCCAGTTTTTTTCCATTTAAGTCAACATACTGAAACCTATTAAAAATTATATTTAAATTAATAACAAGCAATTGGCTTAGGAGACGTCATAGTGTTGTGCAACTTAAATAACACTGAAATTGATTTATGGAAGATGGCCCTCTCTGCTGGGACATCGAGGGGGTCCCATCCAGCTCTCCAAACTCCTGTCCCACTGCCCCATTGGTCCTGTTCCCACTTGTCCCGGCCAGCGTTGCTGACGCTGGGGCAACTCCTGGTCCCTCTCCCCCTCTGGATGCTGGGTCTGCAGTAGCATCTTCACCAGGCCTACAGTGGCCCTCGCCTGTGGTCCGGCTTCTTGCTCTCCGGATAAGCGGGTCAGATTCTGTACTCTGCTCCATGGCCCTGGACCTATCTTGGCCTGTCTTGACAGCATCTTCTCCTCGCTCCGAGGAGAAGGCAACGCTCCCGAGGCGCCCCGCAACGCAACACAGCCGCACCGAGAGGCCTTCGCTCATTGTACTAACAAGCAGGGCATAGTTCCCATCGTCCGTGCATTACTTAATCCTTTAAAAAGGTCTCTAACGAGCCAGCTACTCTGTTACATGATGTTACTGGAAAATTATATTAAGTCATTAAGACCTGAATCCATAAACCTGACCTTGATGCAGGGCATTGTACAAGATGTACTAGGCCCAACTTCAAAAGCATTAATCTACATCAAGGTGATCAGCACTTATTAGAGAAAGTGAAGACCTTAAGAGAGAAAACTTAAATGACTAATGGATTTCCCGAAATACCGACACTTTTCCTTCCACGAAAGGAAAACAAAAGTCTATTACACAGTTAAAAGTTTAAAGGCCATTTATCTGCTAACACCTCCTCCGCTGAATCTGTCTATGCTGTATATTGTCAATCACTGAAATTAGTCATAAGTATTTTTTATTCAAATCTAACCTTATTGTAGAGATTGGATTGTAAATCTCTCGTCTAGCTATCAGCAAAATATCGGAAGCAGTAACTCCAGGACCTTAAATGGGATGTCAACGAATGCCTCCCTATTATTTTTCACTTCTTGTAGACATATAGTTTAAAATCAAAGGATTAGAGTGTACGACTTTAAATGTGGCCACAAGGCCATCAACAAAGTTTACACTGGAAACAATGTGCTATAACCCCTTAAAAATAAACAATAAACATGCGTGCGAAAGTCATTCACTTTGGACTCTTCAGGAGTGGGGTAGCTGCAGAGCCGCACCTTGAATCAGGTGGCACGGATCCAACGCCAAGTATTCTTCCAGTTCCACATGCTGAGGTCTTTTTAAAACAAAAACCTTCTGATTGAGGCTTCAGAGCACCTGCCAGCAATTTGGCTAATACGTTTTTCCACCTGCTACCTCAGGTTTTTTAGTTCCCCCCCCCCCCATTTCCCCCTCTCTGTTCCCCCGATTCAACCAGCCTTTTCTCCTGGCACATGCCCTGTGCACTGCGGTTTTAAACAATCCCAATTTGGGGCGAACAAGAAAACCACATGAAACAGATTCTGCGAACGTGGCCCCACATCTGTTCGGCAGCAACGGCAAGTTGGCTGGGTCTGGAAATTGCTTCCCAGACGTTTATCAGTGTCTCCTAACCCGTTGTCACACTCAAATTATTTTACATTAAAACTTTTACATCGACGTGCGGGAAGACGGAGCCCATCCGCGCTGACACAAGTGTCCGTTCTCGTATGACTTTTAAAAAGTGCCGTAGGAGATCATTAGCCAAAAGCCAAACAGGAATAGTTTAAGGAGCACATATTGCATATCTACAGATAATGGTCATAGGTCAGATTTACCCAAATTAACTAAAAACACAATTCGATATGTACCAATCATAGTATTCCAAACTTACAATATGAAACATAAATAAAAGAAACCACAAACAATAATGGAGTTTTATTAACATGAGTTTTAAGAATTTTAAATGGCAGAGGATGAAAGTGATGTGTGTTATAATTCATGTTTGACATCAGCACATTAATGGAACAAATGTTATGAGTAAAATAATATCGATTTCATTTACATATGCCATCCACATGTGGATGGTTTGTAAATGCATTTAGTTACTGTAAAGGTCATTCATGGTTTAATTTCTAGTAACTCGCTTGAACAATATTAATATAATTTATATACGTATCAATATTTAATGCGAAAAATATGATTCTTCACAAAACGTCTAATGAGAGCACTTCTAAATTGATGGCTGAGATTTTATCAGTTTTTTTGTTTATCTGTTTGGCAGAATTGGTCAATTTGTCCACTAGTCTTGAAAATCCCAGAAACATTGCTCAGAAAGCACGTGAAGAGGTTTGGTGCGATAAAATCAGCTAAGTCAAAGACAATTCCAAGTTCTAATCAGGAGGGCCTCTCAAATGAAAATGAAAAAGGTTTAAATAAAGAAACAGGGAGATAACCTGGACACACACAGACCTGGACACAGGTTGATGCATCAACAGTTATGTAAAATGACAAGTTACCTTGTAAAAGGCTGATTTCATCATTCTTTGGAAGACCGAAGAGGCCCTGTAACTCTCGAGTTACATTGTAAAGATATTTGGAACACCCCTGGTCTTTCCTAAGCCCACATGTTATCTTTCAACTAAGAGAATAAGGAGAATGCAAAGTGACTTTATAAGAAAGTAAGAAATGAATGCTTAATCCTGATTTTGGCTTTATACTGTTGCCAACACAGGCTCCAGCACCAGTGAAAGCAATGTCAGACTACTCGATGGTAGTCACATGTGAGATACTGACATGAAAGCAATGTCAGACTACTCGATGGTAGTCACATGTGAGATACTGACATGAAAGCAATGTCAGACTACTCG
>JAOVYW010028653.1:0-30069 GCA_025775045.1 Hiodon tergisus
GCCGTTTTTTTTTTTTTAATCAGGGTAGAAAATGTCTAGTTACTTTTTTTATTTTTTTTATTTTTTTTTTACTGGCCATCACAGTCAGCTTTTAAATATTATTTTATTAAAACCTAGTCTAAGAAATAAACAAACTAAACAATAATCCATGTTAATGTTCTTAGCCTCATCTTTGATTGAACATGGTCAAGTGATCTGTGTTTAAACATCTAACCCCATGATTGACAGCATGCCCTGGGCACTGTGGGACTAACTAACCATGTATAATTATTACTGCGCACCCAGACAAACCAAGCATGATTATTACGGACCTCTCCCAGATAAACCATGTGTGACCACTTGATCCATCCTTCACCACGTTGTCAATTTCTTTTAATGCCCCATTTAAGATTTGTTAAAATGTCCAAACAATAATGATGATATTAACACTGCACTGAAATATAAAAATAAAAATGTAAATGTAAAATTTGTGCGGTTTAATTCGAAAATATACAAATGTTAGGGATATATAAAATCTGTGTTTGGATTGTGAAATGATACCAGGACGTGGTCGGAGTGAGCCTGAAGTTAATTAAATCCAGAATATGTATATGTTTCCAGCCAATACAAATGTTTCTTAGACCCACTTAAACTACAATGACCTTAATTCTCTTGTAAACACATTTCACCAGGAGGTCAAAATGTGTGGCTCGGTTTTGGGTGGAAAAGCTGTCAGACTTTCTTTTTTCTTTTTAGCTCAGCTGTCTGCAGGTAAGCAGGGAAAAAATTGAAATGCTGTTAAATGTCATGAAATATTCATGAGTAAATCTGACCTCGTATTTTATCCACAATTTACGAAAGTCCCGACGCACAAATCTAGTTAGTCTTTGTTAGTCTATATTATTAACTAACTGGAATTTAATTGAGTCAAAATAGAGGGTTAGGGTTAGGGTTAGGGTTAGGGTTCAAGTATCTTATTCAGGAAAAAAAAAATTTCAGGAATGTTGGGGGGGACCTACACAACATATCCTCTTGGTCATCTTTATTCTAATGAAAATATATGCATTTGAAATGAAGAAAGGCTGCAGTCAGGCTGAAGGGTGATGTATATGCATTAACCCCAGACAGGAGCCAACACCTCAAATGTGAGACGAAAAGCAGGAGTAGGACGCCAAATCCCCCCCATCACAAACAGAGGTGCACTCCCGAGCGCAGAAAACTCAAATAAAGCAGACGACCAAAAACTGGAGGAATGTTCTTGCATACAATGCATGCCATCTACCTCTGCACTTGAATTACTTATCCATTCTACACCTGGAGAAATCAAGTTCCCTACTTTTCATTTGTTTGTTTCACCTTCCTGAACACACTCATAACAAAGACTTCATCATTTTAATTATGATTTATTTTAAACCATTTTTATTTTGTTATTTAAACAATGTATTGTTATTGTCATTATTTTATTTTGTAACAATTCTATAGAAAGTATCTTTCAACTGTCAACTATTCCAATCGTACCAATAAATTATTGTGGTGTCAAATTACTTATGACATACAAAGAAATCTAGATAGTGTATTTGAAAACGCAACGCAACGCAATTTGTTTAATTTTACCACTACAGTTAATACAATGCAGCCATGCTGTTAGAGATGCGGTAACAGTTAATTTAATTTAAAAAGTGTGCCAGCTGTTACTCTCATCAACTCCGTTTCTGTCTCCCATTTTGATCTTGCAAAGTCTCAAGGGGGTGTCTGTCTGTGCCTGCTTGAGAAATGGGGAGAGCCAGTTTGGCAGGTGCTTCAAGTAACTGACTTAATCGGAAATATTTTTATATCCTGAGGTTATTGTGCTGTTCCAAATCACCCATGTAAGGCTCGGGTAGCTATCCCACTGTATAGCTGGCAGGCATTGCCCTGTTTCTGATCAAAAAAGGTTGTCTGTACTATACATGGTAGCTGGATGGGCACTGTTTACTGTTTAACATAGAATAAATAAATAAAAGTCACTGATTATTTCTTCAGAGTAAACACAGTTGGCGAAAAAGCCAAGACAAGTAGATTGTTCAGAGCATCTTGGAGAACTTGCCACAGTACTTGGACTTTGGCTGTCTGCATTGCTTCTGTCTGTCCAGGTAATCACAAACAGCCTCGATGATGTTGAGATCTGTGGAGTATATACCATCTGATGTTTGGACATCTAAACATTTTTTTCTACTGAAACATTGATGCAGAAAAATAAACTTGAAAGACTACATTTGTGTAAAAAAAAATACGGGGCCTAAGACATTTGCACAGTACTCTGTGTGTGTGTGTGTGTGTGTGTGTGTGTGTTTATATATATATATATATATATTTATATATATATAATATATACACACACACACACACACACACACACAACTAGAGCATTTGCTTGAAAACATTTCAGACCAAAACTTCCCTTCTCAGTCAGAGTAAGGTTTTGGTCCGTTTTGCTCTCTCTCATTGGGACTTGAATAATTTCTGTTTAATGATACTAAACAACACTTTGCTTTTGCTTTGAGACCATACTGGAAATCTTATGGTATATGCATCAGCCAAAAAATAAAATATAATAAAAAAACAAAAAACAAGAAACTACAATAGTTATTTATTTATTATTACCTAGTGCAGGCCAGTGGAGGATGGGCTCCCCCATTAAGCCGGGTTCCTCTCAAGGTTTCTTCCTGCCAGCCTATGGAGATTTTCCTTGCCACTGTTGCCACTGGCATGCTTTTGGGGGGTAAGGCCTGGGATATTGTATTTTTCTGTATGTGAAGCGTCTTTATGATATGGAAACATGTGAAAGGTGCTGAATAAAAATAAATTTGATTAAATGATTTAAAAATAAGTAATACCATTGAATAATATTACAGATATTTACGTGATATTAGTCTTAATTTAAAAATACCTCAAGAATCATTGATAAAGCTTTTGTACGCCGCTCTGGAAATGAGGGTTTGCTAAATGATTTAAATCTAAATGCAAAATGTATTTAAAGGTGCACTATTTAAATGGTTTTACTTTATCAATAAATGTATTTCTTCACTTGTCAGGGATGCCTGATGCTTGCCCCGAAAGGCCAGGAAGCATATGTAATTGTTCAAGTAAAATGGCTCTAATTAGAAGCCAACTTGAGCTCTGCTCAGAAGTTCACAACCTCAGATGAACTCCATTAAGGGTTCTCTCAAAGCAGTAATTACCACTGACTCATTCTGTCCTTTATTTTTCATGATTTTTTTTTATTTTTTTATTTTTTAATGGAATTTGTGATTAAATTACTCAAAGCTTTCCAGTCACATGTTAACTATTAACCTGTGTTCGGCCTAATCCCTGGAGCAGAGGAACTTACATTGTTGTGTTTAGGTGATATTGCTGAATGAAATGTATGGTACATGACAATTTCGAACGCAGTCGAGTGACCAACTGCAGACTAAAATAAGGAGTATTTTTATCCATCAAAATCGCACAAATGGAGGCATATGATTAATGGCGTTGAGTTTATCTTGTGCTGTCTTTAATAAAAAAACACTCTGCTGTATCTACCTCGAGAGCCTACACGATGCTATCTGAGCGCAGATTTTAATCTGATGCCTGTGAAATTCCTTCACTTCTGCTAGATGGTTTGGGCGCTCGTTGACCTTGTTACGTAGAACGGTGTGCCAGCAACACCACTGCGATCGCTGCTACGATGCTTGTGGTTGTGTCATGTGGATAACGTTGTTTATTTTATGAAATCTCACTTGGCCGTTAGTTCCGCCACTTGCACTGCTGCAGGCTGTGTATGAACCGCTGGTACTCGTGCCAGAGGCCTTTGTAAAGTGGGAAACAGAAAAAAAGAAATCTGCTGATTGTTATTAACTCGCCAGACCAGATTGCTATTGATGACTGGGCACTAGACCTTTTGAGTCACAAATTTAGCATGGCATATTTATCATCATACACCGGGATGGCTTAGCAAAGCAGATTGTAAAAAAGGCTTTAAGACTGATAAAAAAAAATAATAATAATTTAGATATATATATATATTAATACAGTTTGCATAGTGTTTTGCCGGGTTGCAAAAGCTTTACGTAATTAATTAAAAAGCCTTGAGATTTGCCATTGATTCATATAATGTAAATTTTCAGTTTTAATTAAATGAAGCTTCCGTTACCCGACTGTTCAAACTCCATAATTATTATTAATTTTTTTTAAACTGTATTAATATTATTATTATTATTTTTTTTTTATCTTAGAATGATTCGTTGCCACTGCTTGATTCAAACATGGATGTCTACAAAGAGAGGCAAAGGAAGTCATTGACCTTGTTATATGGAACACAATTCTATATTTCTGCTGCCAGAACATTATGGTCCTGTCTGTGTGCGTGTGTGTGTGTGTGTGTGTGTGTGTGTGTGTGCATAAAACACTGGATAATAAAAGGGGGAAAAATATGTTCCCCGTTTATCGCATGTTAAAAGCTTGAAATATCACAAGGAATCCAAAGCAGTAAGATATAGGTTTATAGCTGTCACACAAAATATTTCATTGTGTTGAACTGAGCTTGGTAAACTAATGAGACGGCGGTCCTGCATCTATACAAACCATTAGATCTACATTGTTGCACTGCTTGGCGAGGTAATAAGAATTGTTCTGCAGTCTGTAATCAATATATTTCATCTATAAGTACAGTCTGCTCTGTGGAAACTGAAAGGGAGACGCAGCAGGAGCATATTTAAAGCCTAAACCAGGTGGTGACTTGTGCAGACCAAACAATGAAGGCCCCCAAGTAATCACACTTATAGTGATCAGCTATTAAAAATGTGAGTCTTTCAAATGTACTTTGTGCAAATTAATCAAAATTGTATATAGCTAGAATATTTATCTACTTAGAGTTGATGTCATTCATTTTACATCCAACATATATTGTATTACTTGGAAAGGAATAATGTTTCACCCAAAAATGTAATCGACAACATAGAAAACTTTTATTATATCAACTACTAAAGGGGTTTGCAACTCAGGTCCCAACCCATGTCCCAACCCAAACAGAAATGAGGAATTCCCACCCGTTCTTTAGCACTTTGTCAGCGCTCACGAGTTATCAATCAGTGACAGTCGAAGTAAAAGGGAGACTTTGTGACACGCAAAATCAAGTACGATGCATGCCGTTGAAACTCTTAGTTCTTCATTGTCATTCTCAGCGAGAGCTTTTTATTTTGGGATTCCGTTGTCGCGTGATTCGGAGTGGGGTTGTAGAGTACAGCCCTTGGTACTGTTGCTCATCCTGGCAGACAGTAATGAGACGGGGAGGATCGAGAACATCAGGCGTGGATTATCACTGCACGGCTGAATTGACAGCTGAACGGAACTGTGCCAGTGCATTTTTCTATTTTGATTTTTTTTATGCGCCACCCTCTAATTAAGGCTATGATTTCTGCGTCCAAGTTAAGAATGGCTTAATTTGCTGCTTTAATTTCAGGGGGGGTCGGGGGTACTGAATCCAGGCATCGGTATTTGGAAATCACATGGTACATTTGGTTTAAGTCTCAATGAGGTCATCCCATAAGCAGTAGCTTTTATCATCGCCTCTCCACCACTGTGAAGCATAAAAGAAGACTTTACAAAGGATGAGAACATAATCTGATTTTTTTTTCCAATTTCATTATTTTCCATGGAGTTACATTTTGAATTATCTGTGGGTCTAAACAGGCTGCTCGTATTCAATCATTTTAGTGACTTGGAAGTTGATTGTTTTGTTTGTTCCTTTAATGGTAATCGGAAGACCCTGCATGTCTCCATAGGCCTTCTGGTGGTCTCACTTTGAACACAAGACTCTGCATCGCTCTGAATAAGGGGCAACCGCAGAATAAATAAACGATCGAAAGAAGCGCTTGCTGAAGTCAGTACAGCCGTCAGAACTACAAATCGCTGCATTCAGAAACAAAAGCTGTATTCTGCCAGCTCATTCCGTCCGTTTGACCCACAGGTAAAACTTGAAGAATCATGCTCTGACTCAGGAACACCTTACTTATTAGGTGGATATGTGAAAGAGGACTGACAGGAATTGCAGTCCCTTTTAAAGTCTGCACAGAGTTTTTGAACAAGCATCTTAAATAGGTCTACCTGCTTGAAATTTGGGGCCACGTTCCACCAATTAAGGAGAAAAGTCAAACTTAAATAAAAATCTGAGGGTGACTTTCAGGAAGCCATCTGGCCTCCTCTTTGTAAAATATAAATGGCGTAACACTATTCATTTGTAAAGTACAGAAAGGTGAGGGGATGTCAATTTGTAGTTATGTAACCATATGTTAATGAAACCCAAAATATATTCTGCTGGGCATTCCTGTTCTATGACTTTGATCTGATTATTTTTATTTATTTATTTTTAACACCAATCAGGGATAGGGAAATCTATGTTTTATTATCTCTAGCATCAGAATCAAAGTTTGAAGATGAGTAAGGTAAGCTCATCTATTCTGACTTGTTTGATCTGCCATCGTAAAGGAACCGCTTTTGATGAATGATTCATGGGTGATATTGATGCAAACCTGAAGTTCCCAATTTCACAAGCAATGCGTGGTATCCTTCATGACCTTCTGATGGGGCCAGAAAAGAGATATGTATTCTGATTCATTTCAATGAGATTGGAGGACTATTTAAATCAGTCCAGTAAACAAAAGCAAGAAGCAAAACAAAACAAACAAAAAAAATAAAATTGCCATTATGGCATTTTGGAAAAGAAGATACATTGAGATAAAATCTTCATACAAATCTTCCATTTCCCTGGGAAGTTATTTTTGTTGTGTGCACTTTATCAGAGTTAAATTTTTTAAATGTGTGTTATCCTGATATTTACCGACCCAATTGCCCAGCTGAAGCCAAAGTTAAAAATAAAATACATATCTGGCTAGCTAGTTCACAACTAAAGGCACTCCTACATCATGTAGTGACACGATAAGGTAGGACCGCGTTCATACATCCAGAAAGGCCAGCCAAAACTATGTCCGGGCACCTCAAAGAGCAGACCCAAATCTTTAATTACAAGCTGTTGAAAATGGCTTGCATTAAACTATAAGGAACTAAATAATGACTAACGCGGAGCTGTATGAATAGGCTGAACATTTATTTTATTCTTTGCAAAGACAAGTGTCTTGTCCAACACTTCTGTAACCGCAAGCAAATTGAAGCTATTGATTTACAGACCACATGTAGAGAGTATTTTGTGGAGATAATTGAAGGTGTTGGGTGGGCTTTTGTGGGTGACATTAAGAGTCAATCTGAAAAAATGTATTGTTTAGGAAAACGTTTTTTTCACTAACAATTCAAAATCTTGAAAGGATTAACTTGAATGTTAAAGTGGTGGAATTCAAAATTGGGGTGTAATTCTTTCTAAACAATGCCCTGTGGTTTAAACCCCAGCTCCAACACAGAGCTAAGGACCAAATTTGATACTAAATTATTCTGGATGAACTGGATGAAGATTTTGTTCAACTTCTAGCACAATGTCATCAGTTTTGTTGAGATGTCTAATAATGAATATAACATGTGACGTTAAATATGTTCTTTACAGCCCATTTTTCCATTCTGGAATACTACAGAGTGATTTTGTGCTGCATGGACGGGTAATGTTTTTAAATTACTATTTTCATTGGCTCAGAAAAAAATCCTGAATATCTCAGTGAAAAAGCTGTAATTCTCAGTAACGGTACCTATCTGCTGTATATGAAAAATGAAGCAATAATTAAATATTCCAAACAAAGGAAAAAAAAGTTCTATGTGTAAATTACTGGATGGGTTAGCTAATATTTCCCAGAAACTGAGATGGCATCTTGCGCTCAGCACATTTTAATTGCTAGCATTTTTCTTCAAAGTGTAAACGCTTGTCAGTAACCTTTAAAAGGGGAGATACGGTTCCCTTGGGCTGTTTTATTTAATTGAAAAGATTTTGGTGATTTAAAATAAATAAATAAATGTCAATGTTTTCAAATGTTCAAATTTTCATTTTTCTTCAAGGCCATTTAAAAATTTATTTTATAAATTCTGTATTTCCAACTGATTATATTGCATATGAAGTCAAGCCACAATAGGATGTTTGTGTGTGTTTTGTCAGGTTTGTTTTATGTGTTTATTTTTTTAGTTTGTTTTAGTCAAAGTTTTATTTTTGTTAATTTCTTTAAGGCTGGTGTTTTTTTTTTTTCCCATTCTGAAAATCGTACTCAACATCAAAGTGAAATATGTCCTTGATTGGATGGTAAATTCTGGGCAACCTTTCTACTCAGGGATTGAAACTGGCTGCCTCGAATCAAAGATTTCATGAAAAGGCCGCTTGATTAGTACCTCAACCATTCTGCTATGATTCGCTTTTGATGTTACCCCCCCCTCCCCTATGTAAGTATTGGAATTAAGGCTAATTTAGCAGCTCTTGTTGGGGGGTTGCTTGATCCCTGTCAGGAAATTGCTTGCCATTTTGGAACTGTTAAACACCTGCATGTGCCTCTGTGAATGACAGCAAAACATAACAGCTAGGCTTTTTACTCTCTCTGTGAGGACACGGTCTCTACTGTGAGTGACAATGATCTGGGCTACATGCTGAACCCCTGCCAAATTGCAGTTTGTTCTCCATGACTCTCTGTGGAAAACACAACGTTTAGACCAAAGCGTTTAGATTGCCGCAAAGCAATGAAAAAATGAACCCCCGCCGTAGCCCGGTATGCTAAAGCGACAATGGATCTGGCACCAAGGCAGTGGCCAATGTTTTCACATGGGTAATGACCAGAATTATGTCATTTTGTGTTGAATGGCTTAATGACTAAATGGAACTGGGAATACTTTACATCCGTGTATCTGTTAAATGTATATTATCACGCCAAAAAAAAGAACAAAAATAAAAAAAACAAAGCAAAACATTTTTTAAACTGTGAAACAATTAAATTTAAACATTTGACATATACTTGTGTACTGCTCAATTAATTTAACACTTCCATTCAAGATTCATGTTTATTATGTATTACTGTTACTACTGTTTGATACTGATAATGTCTTTTTAAATGTTCAGCATTGACTGCCACCCCCGATGTTAGGGTGAGGGGAAGCCAGGGCGGCCATTTCTGAATTTAAAGCCTGAGAACCTTTAGAGCGGGGCATCTGGAATTGTCTACTTGATTGCTATTGGTCACTGAAAACAAACTCTCAACTATTTAAGAACGCTTCGCTCTGTACATGCAAATTTCTTGCATAGATTTATGGTCACATTCAAGTTTTCTCTTTAGTAGCTGCGGAATGTTCTGCCTGCAATGCTTTGAATCCCAATTAACATGGAAGCACGTCAAACTCTTTGCCGGGCCAGAGACAACTCTCTGCCATTGCTGTCCTTCCTGGAGGAATTCTCTCTGAACATTAGAAGTGACGCCATTATCAGAGTGGAAACCCTTGATAATTGTATGTGTAAATTAATTCCAAAAATAACATATTGACATTTATATCTACAGCCTGCGGAACATTTGTGATACAGACTGATTTTAACTAATCCCACCCAAAGCAGAAAGACATCAATTGTGTGGGTTCGGTCTAGGATATATACGGTAGGTCTCTGGAGACTTTGGGGCAGCATACATTTAATTAAGGAAGGGGATGTTTCACAGGGAATGAGATTTGTCAAAGTGCACCGTTCCCTTTCTTCCCCTGCCAGATGGGAGCCCCGGGATGCAAACCATCAAACCGTTGGGCAATTGCCAACAGCAGCTTTCATTTAGATAACAAAACCATCCGTAATTTTGTTTATACGATAGAAAACTAAACAAGCGTGTAAGTGCATCTCAGTTGAGATCCTCACCTCCACAGAGCCGTGGACTATACTGTCCACGTCCTGCGTGGTGCAGGGAAGGCAGAAGTGCCTTCGCGGGAAACTGACTGGAAAGACACCGGGACGGCGGCGTAATCTGTTACCGTGCCGTGGCAACCCTTGGCAGGGACAGCGGTACAACGCACGAGCCCTACCTGTGACACATCCGTTAACAGACAGCTGTCACAGACAGCTCTGCGAGACGGGCCGCGGCTCTCCTTCGGCTGAAAAAAGGAGGCAGACGTCATGGGCCATGGAGTCAACTACCCCGCTCTTTCCCTCCACTTAGAGCATCTTCAGCATCTTACAGCAAAGTCAATGATCGATTCGGAGCTCAGAGAAAAGACTCCCGCCTGTCTTTGGACTGATTGAGTTACTACGATGCCTTTAAACCAAGGATACAGTCGTTTTCATTGCATTTGACATACGGAAGTCAATTCTTTTGCTTTTTTTAAAAACAATTTTTAAAAATCTGTTGCACTGTCTCAACTGCGTTGCGGAATCACGCAGATCAGCCAAGCCTTAGCCATTACACTTAATTTGTTGAGTGTCGAGTATTGCCTCAATAACCTTGCCAACGTAATGTGCTTTTCTATCTGTCATATAATAACGTGACATAATAATAATGTTCCCAGAATTGGAATGTGATGGCTTTGTTCAGTAAACTACGTAATGCTCCTCTGTCCTCATTAACTATTTACCAATTTGAAAATATGTATAATTTACATTTATGTGGTCTGTGAAGCTCTAAGATTTTAATTAGCATTTTAAAAACAAAATGTACATCACGCATTTATTGAGGTCTGTGTCGTGAAGAACAGCTTCTCCATGCATCCTGAATAGGACTGCTTTGTAAAAGTCCTATACCCGGGCTCGCTATTGTATGTTCTCCACTCACGTAATGATTCCACTGTTTACTCACGGGTGGGGTAATCTGCTGATCGATGCCGTGAATCACTACAGGACAAGGGCACCGGTTTCATTAGGTTCTGGCAGGTCTGCTTTTACATACATTTAAAATGTCCGCTCAAATCCTCCCTGAAATCTCTACCTTTACCTGGTAGCACAAAAACAAGACGGTTTTGAAAGCAGGTCAGGGGAGGGAGGACACTGACAGGCACTTATCCATCCAGCTTTTTTCACATTAAATCCGTGCAGATGCCGGAGATTAACAAAAGTGTCGAACTGAGGGGCACACAGAGAAAAGAGCTGTCTGAAAGCAGGCTGGGACATCTCAGCTGTCTGCCGCCCCTTCAACACTTAGCATTGTCGTTTAGAGACAAAGCTTAACTGAAAGCACTGTTGGCAATATTGCATGTATACTGGAAGTAAAATAACTCTCCTCTGATATGAGGATAATGTTAATATCAGATACAAAAATCATGGAGAAAAAAATAAAACACGGATCACTCTTATGTGGCCAATGCTTCCCATATAAAGCAGGCAGACAGGCAATAAGGCAGGTGCTGTTTGACTGAACGTTAGAATGGGCAAAACAACTGACCTAAGCGTCTGGCCAATTGAGGAGCTGAAAAACATTGCCTGGAATTGGCAGACGCAGCATGAGTCCATGGACCCACCCGGGCCGTTTTTCAACGGTACAGGTGGTGTAGTGGATGGGAGAATGTTTTCCTGGCACACGTTGGGTCCCCTGATACCAACTGAGCGTTTGAATGCAACAGCCTACCATTGACCGTCCTATTGTCTGAAAAGGAGACTCCGTTAGGTAGTGAAACTAAAATCCTGGGGGAGCATTTCTCGTTTTAGAGACTAATAATCCCTCCGGTCACCCTTGTGGACATCACAGATCAGGTGATATGTTAAAAATGACCTGGTGAACGCTTTCTACTTCAGCACTCACATTTTTATTGTTGTCATTTTTGTTCGCACTTAAAAGAGTCAGTGATTAGTATCTTTTTTTTTTTTTTAACCACTGGAGTTACCTGTCAGGGTATATTATTAAATGGCGCATTTAAATAATCTGTTTACAAGAACCTCAAACCCCAGATGTGTTTTTCTGGCCTCTTCCCAGAAACCCAAAGTTCTGTCTCAGCTAAATCATGCCGGCACCGTCAGCAGATTCTGTCTTCCTCTTTGTTAGATTCGTATGGATTTACAGTAAGCACAATGAAGACTACCTAGTGAGCAGGGAAGCTAAAACCTGATTGGGAAGTGTCCAATTGTAGTCTGATTATTTATGCAAGCTATTACACGTGATATACCTTATGTCCTACAATTTAGCCATTGATATGATCCAACTGGTTGTACGAATTTTCTCTCCACTTCCCCCCACTTAACTGCCAAATATATTAGTAAGGCTTGGATTTCATATGTTTTATTTTATTTATTTTTTATTTTTATTTTTTTATCTTTCTTCAATTGAAAATGAAGGCTATACACACTATGATACCTGAACCGAATTGTCAACTGACAAATTTTGAATCGATAGAAATATAGTTTACCCAGAGAGGGTTTCAGCATTTGAGGTCATTCGTTCTCTCTCCTTGAGGCTCATCTGCATGTCAGTAGGCGCACCACGATAATACGTGTGTGCCGTACCAAGCAGGAGGGAAATGAACCTTGTTGTGTTGCAAAGATAAAATAGATTGATTTGCAATCAGGAGTCGGTGCCAGGTGAAAGGGCTGACGCAGCGAGCAGCCAATCACGTCACTGTTGGCACATGCTTGCGTCTCTGCTAATGTGCTGTTTGTTATTTTTCTAACCGAATAATGTTACAGTTTTGTGGTCAGTCAAATTGGGGACTCGAATTGTGCTAAGCGTTCTTGGCAATCGAGGGAGTGTGTAGTGTCCTCTAAGAGAGTGGCTTGCCATCTCTTAATATAACTGATCCTGGAAATTACAGAGTTTAAGCTTATACCAGACAGATGCAATTCCTCCTGAGCCTAGAAGAATTTAGTTTTGTTTTGGTTTGGGTCATTAAAGTTTTACAAATCATCACATGATAGCAAAAGAAGAACCACATATTGCATGTGTAGTGAGACGGTTTGTGTGTGTTTGTGTGTATGTGTGTGCGTTGTGTGTGTGTGTGCATGTGTGTGTGTGTATGTGTGCGTTTGCACGCACCTGCTTTTGTGCGTGTGTGTGTGCGTGTGTGTTTGCGTGCACCTGCGTTTGTGTGTGTGTGTGTGCGTGCTTGTTGGGCTTGTTGCCAAAGTATTTTTCATAAAAAGTATCTTTAGATAATTATAACAATAAAAAATATAGGTCATTATCATATCAGTTTTTAAAATTTATTCGAAATTTCCATTTGGCTTCTTTCTGCACACATCCTGTTTTTTATCTTTCTTTTTTTTGGCAACATTTACCCCAGTGATTAGTCTAGCAATTAAATGTGATGTTGAGCAATTATAGAGAGAATTTAGTGTCAGGCAGAAATCTACATTAACGGCCAACATCGATGGTACTGGAAAAGTGGTGGGGAGGGGGGGGGGCGAGTTTGACCTTTGACAAGAGCGAGAATCATTCATGTTTCTAAAAATAGGGGCCGTGTGTCAGGATGACGGGCCTGTTAGTTGAGTTAGGAGGAAACTGCTGCATTAAGGAAATCAATGAAGCAACTAGGATTTGCCATGCACTCGGAGTGCATCCATCTGGGTGAGGGTAAAAAAAACTAAACACACACACAGTAAGGAGAACAGCCTGCCGGCTGGGGAGAAGCCTCCTCGAATCCAAGCTGTGAGAAGCCACAACTTCACAGCATATGGTGAGTACAGGAACACGGAGGAACAACTGCTAAACTCCCCAGGAGCAGCGATACCGCTAACAGGGGGATGAGAGTAATTAAACACCGCATGGTTTCCTTTCCGTTACACTTAATGAGCCTCAAAGTTGGAACTCCTTCTCGGGGAAAATAAAGGCTATAATGAGGTATAAAGGACTGAGGTGAGGCAAGAGTTTTTAACTTCATTCCTCTCTTTTTGGTGCTGGTTACTCAATCTATTAAATTGTATTTATTAAAATGCAGCACACTGCTAACCAAGAATGATTGGAGCCTGTGATTACAAGAAACAAAAAGGACCAAATAATATATATAATATTAACCATGTCAACTAAGTTTTGAACCCGATGAAGGTATTTACAAAGTCACAAAAATTAAATAGATCTGTCTCCTCGGGAATCATGAATTTAACAATGTGCAGAATTTTCAACATACAAAATACAAAAATAAGTATCCTGAAAAGGCAAATGAGCTCTTGTGTATGGATGTTATTTAACATTAACTTTTGCACTGTTAAGCACTGAAACTGAGTGTAAAGTAACTCATGTTAATAGGGTTTATCTGCGTTATCATCATTTTACTATTTGTCCTTCTAAACCCTTTATTTTGTTATTTCAATCCACCATAACAACAACAACAATCAGAATGATAGTAATAATAATAATAATACTAATAATACTTTTTTTGTTGATACTTCTGATACAAAACCTTTGATTATGACAAAAAAAAAAAAATCACAGTAACAGTCCATAAATATGAATTCAACGTTAAAATACATCAAATGTCCACATGTAATATATAAGCAGTTAGGCAAAGGTGAGTGTGCATATAAAGTGGTTCTATTCAACCTTCTGCAAAAAAAGAAAATAGAATATATATAATCATTACCTCATTAGTGAATCTTACCTGTTACCATGAGGTTAAATAATGGGGAAATGATCCCCTTGTTAAATTGATTCATAATCAGTTTTCTCAGTGACCCCCCAAAAGTCTAAGAACAACAAAATTATTAGCCACAGTAATATTTAGCAATAACAAAACAAAATATGTAATAATTATCATAACAACAATTATCTTTATATGTTAAGTTGTCAATTGGCGATTACAAATTGTGGAGAAAATATTCAGATGAAAAATTGTCTTTACAAGACATGGAACAAAGCACAGAGATTAAAATGTAAATACATAGAAAATGTTTTTATTGTGCACCATACATAACAGTCCGTGTAATAATAGTCTGTTTCGTTTAGATGTGTCACTTGACATCCTGCCACTCACCTGTTATATTTAAAGCCTCACATATTGTTGAATTCACCCCGCAAACCTCTCAGAGAAGCAAAGCTACTGTTATGTCTCAGTTAAATTCCTGAATTTCCTGAAGGCCTTTGCATATAGTGAATAGTTAATTAATCATGAAATACTGGTAAACTTCTGAGGATGGGCACAACTGAAACAACTTGATTTCCTGAGAGAGGAAACATTTTATGGATTAAAAAAAATACATTTGTTTAGAAAATGGATTGTCCTTCTTTATAAATTGAAATTTGTTGTAATTGCCCTGCTTTGAGTTTTCCTGGGAACATCATCAACAGAAAACAGATTGACAGACTGTTATGTTCTTGTTATTTCTCTTGATTGAACGCTCCCTCTGAGGAATATCTGAGCTTTTGGTGGGTGTGAGTAAATCTGCACAGATTGTTAACACATTTTGTCTGTCCTAGTTCCAACAGAGCAAATAGTGTGGGAAACGAGATGTTCTTTAGGCCAAATAATTAAAATAATAATGACCACAAGGCTCATTTTCAAACAGAATGCATTAATTATTGCTGGTATTTTTATTTATTTATTTTTAATCTATTGCCAATTATCTATTAAAACAGAGCATAATCTGAAACCTTGTGCAGTTGCATTTGTTGCCCTCCAATAGCAGATTAACTATGGTTATCCAGTTCTGTAGTTTTACGGATATTGTAAATGCTCTGATTAAATATTAAACTAAATTCTCTGAATGTTTTCTCTGTGTACACTTTTGCTTGATACAAGGGTGTTAAACATGAGAACATCTCAGGGAATGACGTGTCTGTAACACTTACTGTCTATGCAAGTAAAATCACCTAGCTAGTAAAAAGAAGGTAACCGTTTTGAACAAATGGGGAAGAAAAATGTATCAATTTCACTGATTTAAGAGATAGCCACTTAAAACAAGCTTAATGTGGGCACCAGTTTGCAGACAGGGACCTGAGAACTTCAGAAGGAGATTGGTGTCATTTGTTGTGTAATCAACGCAAACAGCTTTTCCTGTCCCGCATGCTGAACTTAATCATGTCATAATTTGAACATTTCTGATTTGAATTGTTTGAAATAACCTTTTATATCAGTTCATATGAGATTTAATGTAGGGATAATATTCACCTACAGTAAACACTGTTATGGATTGTATTAATAGAGAGAATATGAGGCTTAGACAGAGGCATTATGGTCATAAAATGAATATTATGCTTTAAAGCAGAGTGCTCTTACACATTGGCCACTCTCAGGTTAGGGATACCAAAACAAATTCCTCATAGAATGCGGTGGCCTAATTTAACAATGTGCTAAAAAAACAACTCCATCCTGTAGCTTCCCTCCAAGTCAACACACATGTGACCACTTCGAGTCATTATGGCAACCGGACTACAGGAAGCTCCGAGGGCTAACCAAGGAAGCCAACACAACGGTGAATATCAATGACGCATATTGTGCCGGAGAATCAAAATTGCATACAGTAGCTTTTTTTAGTTTTTTTAATGTTGCTCTCCAAAGCCACAAGAGACCAGAAAGAGAACGACATCTTCTCTCCATCCTTCCCATCCATCGTTCTACGGGCCCCACCCCACAGTGCGGTGAACCGAGGGGCTTGTCGAAAGGGGAGGAACGCATCCAGCAGCCTGGCAAAATGAGTGGGGTGTGCCCAGTCTGGCTGCAAGTTGAGTGCGCCCTTATCTTACAGACAGAGACGGGGAGGATTGCCAGACCAGAAACACACCGAAAAGCCGTGCCAGTAGTCTGGGGCCTGCGGAGCGGGCAATCACCCTCTGGGGAGCCAGCCCACCGCTATGTAGCCAGGGAACAGGTGCCTATGACTATGTTTTGTGTTTGTGGGGTCTGCCAGCTCTTTTCACAAGTCTTGCACTTGCTATTCACATATGTTGCAGGATTCGCAACGATTATGTGCAACACTATTGGATTTATGTTTCTCTTATCCGTACAACACGTGTTGTTGAACGACATTGTTGATGAAGATTTTTCCTATTCTTTTTTTTTTTTAACAACAACCCACTGAATTTTGGTCTAATCAAATGTCCTCAAGATGTGTCCTCAAGAAAAAAGAAAAAAAAAACTGATAACACTACTGCTATTATTAACACACTGCTAAAATAATCCTATTTGCATCCTATTTGTAAAAGTTTCACATGTCAATATTAATGTTGACAATGGAGGTAGGTTTTGTTAGGTCAGGCATTTCAATGTCATTTTTTGGCCCTCAAAACTGTATTATATTGTTCAGATGGGTAACCCAAGAGATGGCATTGATAAGACTGACTTTTGAGAGTGACTGGGCAAACCTTTTTTAAATTAAAGTTAACCATTTTTCACACCAATATGGTTTTGAAATTGCATTTTCTCTTCTGGGAAAAAAAAAATTTGACCATGAGAAAGTGCTCAGTGGAAGTTCCAAATGGGAGGGTTTCCGGTAATTAAACAAACTGTGTCGCAATTCGGATCCGGCCTCAACTACAGTGGCGCCCGTTCGGGCCGCCCGCGGCTCTCAGACAGTAGCTTCGGACATCAAGGGCCGGGTCTGAGCTCCTCCAGCTTTCCTTTTGACTAATAAGATTTCAAAGCAACTTCATGCACCGAGGAATCCCAGGAATCTCACATCAATCATAAAGTTATTCACTGATTGGGCTCTGGCACGCAGCCTGGAGCCACACCCTCAAGCCCTAGGGAAATGCCCAGGACTGCCATGATGGACAGCTAAGTTGGGAGACCATGTCCAGAGCAACGACTTTGTTGTTCACCTGAGTGTTCTCACAATCAGAGGAGCCACAGCAATAACCGCCAGCAATTCAATTTTAAAAAGACTGAAAAGTCTGGTAAGGCCTGTAAAGTGAAATATTCTGGGCTTTTTGTCATGAATATCTTTAAACTGATTGTGGTAGTGTTTTTCCAGACAAAAGAAGGTTGTACCTGTGTTGTGTTTGTTTAAATTGTCTGTGTGAGAAGTGGCAATCCCAAATAAAAGGCCTAACCAAAAACCTGGTCTCCTAGTCCCTGATCACCCCCAGACTGGCACGCGCAAGCAGGCTAAACAGGCCCTCGGGCCAAGCAAAATCTCTGACCAGTGAGACACCTTCATGTTCACGATGCCCCCGGCGACTCTGTATCTACACATAAAGCCTGTACCGCTCCCATCACTGTAATGGGCCAAATCAGCCTAATCTGCGAGTCTCCTTTGTAATGGACACAGACAGCAGGGCTTCCTCTGAAAGAGCGAGAGGACGCAAGAGATCTGCCAGGAATCTGTTATTGATAACAGAACAGGTTTAATAGCGTCGGAGTCCCCACGCAGGATCTGTATAAACGATTTCCACCTCATGGAGTGGGCATCATTAGTGGAGCCTGTCCTGTATTAATTGCTCCCCAGACCTGCGGGTCATTAATAGAATAGCTGCTTTTGTTTGGTGGGGAGGGGGGGCTCTCGGAGGTCCAATGCTATTGATTTTACTCCACTGCAGTTCTTGAATTGACAAAGGCCTCTATAAGATGCCGTGTGACTAATAACAGTCTCTCTGCAACCATGGATTTATTAAGAGTCCCGAGAGTGATCTGGCAGAAGACCTCTGTAGGTCTTCTAATGGTTTTATCCCACACCAGAGTAGATAAGATGGCAATTATAAAAGGAACCGTGCTCATAACCACTGAAATAAAAAATTGGCTTGGAAAGGCAATTCCGATAGACAAAGTGATGACATTTTCGGACCTATAATACAAAAAAATTTATATATATTCCACGTTTAATATATTTTACCTTGACCATCAACAAATAAATAAATAAATAAATAAATGCTTATCTTGGGTCCTAGAGTCGCTCAGCCAATAAGAATAGTCTGGGCCCAATCCAGCTGCCGGTTTGTTGCTAACCTGTGGCTGGGTTTCCCCAATGAAATGTGGAGTTTGGTCGATGAGGGAAGACAGTGACCTTTCTGGGCACCAGCAGGATATTGGTATTATTGGACAGGAGTTTGCCTCTCCTCGAATCACACTTAACCAACTGCATAGGCCTTGACTTGTAATTTGTCGAAAAGTAGAATGGCTCTCATGACAAGAAGCCTGGGGGTCCACACCCACAAGCAGGCCTGGAGAGAGAGAAGGAGCCAGAGGGCGAAAGAGCAAAGCAAGGAAGAAGAAACGCCCAGCTGAAAAGCCGCCCAAAACATAAAAGCTTTCTTTTTGTTTTGTGTTGTGTTTCGATTTACCCCCTCATGGGCCATCTTTTGTATTTCTTTGGTTTTTGTCTGTTATTTGTGTGGGGAACCTGTGAGGGGGAATCCATAAAAATTAGATTTGTTTGTTTTTGGTTTACACGGATCAATAAACTTCAGGTGGGGAGACTGTGTGTCTTTTACCTCGTCTCCTTGTGAATATCCCTGAACCACGTGCACTCAGTTGCCAGATTTCTCTCTGCTCTTCGCCAAAAAGCGATTACTGTCTGTTAACCGAGCGGCTATAGATTGGTTGTGCCAGGGAGTTGCTCCCCACCATTAGGCAGTGAACCTCTTGTGCAGTCTGCAGTGTGTGAAATTGAAGGTGACTGGATTCGATTTAGGGTTTAGCATGTTGCCTGAGAAATTACAGGTGACTGGATTAGTGTGAGGGTTAGTCCCGTGGTTTGAGTATATTATACGTGACTCGCGGCAAATCTTTCAGAAAACGTGCACACTATTACTATATATATATACACACAGTACACTTACCACAACCACTGTAATCATCTTTATTTAGATTCTTTCATATGTTCAACAAGTGGCTCTTCTGTTGGGGGCCCTGTATCAAATACACTTTGACCGATTGATAGGCGGAGTAGTATAGGACATTCCAGTCCAATTTAATTGTAGTTCAGTTGAGCGTCACGTAATCCGAGGTATGAAAAGATAAACGACTTTCACCCCCTTTGTCTGTACTTCCAGAGAGTCTGAAAGTGATTATTTCATCAGGATTTATAACCAAGTGGTGCCGTAGGTTTTTGTGAAAGAAAAGAAGAAAGAAAGATGGATGGTCACGGCCAGTTTCTTATTGATTTCCATAAGTGGCTCTGCTGGAAGGCTAAATCTAACCTTAAAATACCATGAGGTTTAGCTGCATGATGAAAAAGATGAAAATTGAGAAGTTCATGCACCTTTAGGTTTATATGATGTCTGGTGTTAGCTGCAATTCATCCTGCATCATTTGTTTTATATGTAAATATGTAAATGATACAGGATTTACCTTTAGTCCATGGACATTAATAAAAGGCCATGTCCATTTGCGTGTGCATTACAATTTAAAACTCAACGGAAAAACTAAACGGAAATGAACACGTTTTGGCCATTGAACACGCCACATCAAAGTTGCAAAGATGCCTATTCTGGCATTTATAAATGTGCAGTCTTTTCCTCAAAATGGGTTTAAAACTAACCTTTTTGGGAGACTCTTATCAAGATGCACCTCTCAGGAACTACGGGCTGAGTAATGTGGTGCGGCGAAGAGATATCCAGACCAAAACACAATTGTCCACAATTGCTTCGGATGCGAAGGCACGAACTGAACCACAAGTGTGACTTATTCATTTCTTTTTAAGTAAATAAATAAATATATTTGCGATCGCAGCACCTCCGTAACATGATAAATAGAACAGTTCCATAAATAGATATTGTCATGGCAATCTGCAACTTTTATTCTCTAAAGAATAAAAAGACGGCATGAGTCAGAACTGGCGTAATGTCAGACATTTGTGCTTGCTCTTTTTTTTTCATTCTTTCTGGAGGCAAAGATTAGAGAAATTTCCATTAATCTTCTTCTATATAAGCACATTAACTATAAAAAAAAAAAAAAACAATTTTTGCTTCTTGCACACTACAGTCAAGTCTAAAAATGGATATTTGATTAGTATATAATGGATAAAATATCATTTTTTGTATTTTCCTATTCATCTGGAGTGGGTATTAATATCAACGTGCATCATACCAAATTAGAATATATTTTGAATGTGAACATTTACTTTGAGAAAAATCAATGGCAAAAGACAGAAACTGCAAACTTTCATATGATGTTAAATTAAACCGCCAGCAACTATTTTTAGAAGGGTATTTGGGATGTTTTCTGAAGTAAATTATAATTACAGCATGTATTACTGGGCTTTGAAAATTGTTCATATTTCCTTACATAGAAATGTACAGATGGACATATACGGACGCAAGGTTTTGTTCTCTTCTGGGATTTAAATGGCAGCCTCCCAGTTACAAGACCATCACCACCACTGCTGTCACCCCTGCCATCTGCAAGTATTGGTTGTGAACAACAAAAAAGACATCACCTTGAACCAACATGTGAGCCAAACTACTCAATGTGGCATTGAGTCAAAATAAGTGTATGCTGGGCAAGAATGTCACACAGCTACTGCTCAAGGACACACTTCAACACCCAATACTTTAGCAAAGGCAGACAGTGCAATCAATAGGGTTACAGGAGATGGATAACTTTATCTTTTTCCTCCACCACCCCGAGGTGACATAACATGCCTGCTAGACAGATGTCCAAAAAAAACCCAAAAACATCTGTTCTGACAGAAAAGTGGTGCATCACGAGACTTCCTTTGGAACACTGAATCAACATCGACTCCAAACGGAAGGAGAGCACCCAGACATGGCCATGAAGACGTGCCTCGTAATGTCTGGGAAGTTCCTCAACCTTTCACTGGGCGGGCCGAGTGCTCGGGGCCGTGGTGCTCTACGGACTTTCACCACACGGGCAGGCATCCATTTGTGGAGAACATGGTGAAGAACGAGTTGTCAAACCGCATCATATCATTTTGTCTGTCGACTTCACTCTGTGCTTCACTGACTTCTCAAATGGGCATGGCCAGACTTATTATGAGACGTGTCTGCGTAGCATCTCTATGCTGCCCTACCCTGACCGGTGCTCGTCTTCTGATTGCTTTTGACAATGCAGGATGACACATCAAACCAGGCAGACAGGTTTGGCCTGCCGCTTCTGTCCTATTTCGTTGTCAGTCTGGACTGATGCTTTTACCCGGTGATATTCCCTCTTTGGATAAGACCATCCAGGCAGTTCTTCGGGACTTTAAAAACTATTTTAATCCCTAGTCAGACATGCATCAACGATTGCACTGTGCTCAAAGTAAAAGCCGCCTCACATTTCCAAGCTGTTCCTACTTTTGGCGATATCTTTTCATGTTTTTTGGGTCAATAAAACACATGTGGAGACCTCATGGTTTTGGCTTGTGTTGCATGGTCTGCACGCCATGGAATTTCCATAGTGATCTGTTGTAAAAACAATCAAAAGAACCACATAGAGCTTGGTTTGGTTTGTCACTCAGAATCAGACTGAATCACATGTCACAAGAATTGTGCACATTTAAATATATGGTGCTCCATCTTAAATTTTCTGCATCACTGATCCTGTTTTAAAGTGCATCCTCTCTGAGTGATCTGGAATCCTGTCTCATGAGGCACTCATATGGTAAATGGGCCTTTAGCAAAAGCATATTGGAGAACACTTGAATGAATTGTTGGAGGCTTTTTAAAGACAGCCAGGTAACTCAAGAGCCTTTGTACGTGTTGTTAAGTTAAACCCAAGTGAAAAAATACAAATGTGATAAACAAAAGCATCACAGTAGCATTACCAAAAAAATAAAATAAAATAAACAATAACATAATTAGATTTTCATATTATTTCTGTTTAGATTTAATCAGTCAATAGTTCTTTTAATCTGTTTCCAGGATGTCTCTGGCTGATCACAGCTAGACAGTGCCAAAAGAGAGTAGAGGCCAGTAAAAGTTTACAGTTATATGTCTGTACTTCGCGAAGCAAACCTTTCAAATGAGGACATTTTTATTAATAATTAATGTATTTTTATTCATTATTAGCCAATATATAAACTAGCTTGCACTGTCTTTCCTCTCTTGTTTAAACTTGTTTTGAATGAATGAATATATACGTGAACAGCCGAAAGTCAAAAATGTAATATGGTCGCGAAGCAGATAATGGTGGTTTCAGGGCATGATTAAATGGTAACTAGCAGGTTAAGTAATTATATGTATATATATATATATATATATATATATATATTTTTTTTTTTAATCAAAATCTTATGATGTCTTTTGCTATGTGGCTATGATTAATTCTCCTGGGCATGTCAACACATGCATGTGAGCGGTTAATTGCATGTTGGTTAATTGTCCTCGTTTTTGTACATTTGCGTTTTGCATTTCTGAAGGTTGATCTAAATGCCCGATGTTGATAATATGAATTCAGCATAAAGACGTTAAGGCATTTGCCACAATCCACTTGTTTCATACATGTGATCTTCATGTATGATATATTCTGCCTCAAATTATACTGTATACCCCTGGAGATATGAGAGAGAGTTTGCGTGTGCGTGTGTGTGCGAGAGAGACGCACGGTGTGTTTGTGTGTGTGTGAGTGTGTGTGAGTGTGTGCGTGTGTTGATGTGTGCGAGTGTGTGCGTGCGTGTGTGAGAGAGAGAAGCACAGTGTGTTTGTGTGTGTGTGTGTGTGTGTGTGTGCGTGTGTGTGTGTGTGTGTGTGTGTGTGTGTGTTCCTGGGTTTTTGTGTGCAGATCCGTGCATTATATCTGCATCATTCACTTTAATTATTGTGAATATAACGGATGAACCCTGAAAATGTGATGAAATGAAATGGCAAGCTGCAACAGCATCATAAGCTTTTCATTGTAAAGATGTAAGGACGTGCTTATTATCCCTGGCAGAGCTGCGGTGCCGTTTCCATGGCATTGACAAACAGAAAGTAACGTCAGCGTGGCTACCCATTAACTGCTGATATATTATTAGTGGATAAAACATTCTTAATCAGGTTTTTATTTCAGAACTGAGCAAAGCGTAGGTAACCATCACCAATGATGTAGGTTCCATCAGCAGCTGTACCTCTAAAGTGAATTTCACAAAATCAAAACCACTGGGGATCAATATCTGACATAACCCATAACATCCCCCCCCGACCTAAATCAGCAAAAAGTGAGGATATTATGTCGCTGTGTAGCGTCAGTGAAATACACTGCTTTGTTTGGAAACTGGAAGCTGCAACACTGTGACATGAGTAATGTGATTAATGAGACCTCTCGATGAATTTAAATATGTATTCCATTTAACGAAAGATTACAAACCGTCTAAAATGTATTTTTTATGATTCTATTATCATAATATATTGCCATTGACTAATGCTGAAACGAACAGATGTGTAGGAAATGCACAAAGCGAGAGATTTCACAATGTTGTTGGGTGGCAAGCTGAGGCCACATGGCTGCCGTCCTTCAGAAACAATACATGTCCTTTTTTGTTTTGTTTGTCACGCTGCACGCGTGATGGCCAACTCTGCCAGATTCTGATTGATTGGGCTTCTGCTGGAGCCATGCAAATGCTGTAGATTGGCCCGGCAGCGGCGTGGCAAGCCCCGGTTTACACCCAGCATGTGGTGCAGCACACAGGCACAATACAAAGGTTGTCTGGACCCTTTGATCTCTAAACTAAAGGGAGCAGAGGTGATAACAAGTAAAAATGGAGAGAGGAAAAAAATAGCTTACAGAAGCAAAGAAAATTACTGCGACGAGATATTAAAGGGCAGCTAACGAGGCCATTGAACTGGCCATTCTGCTCAGCAGTCAACGCACGCTGCGCTTGTGAGACTAGCATGTCCGAGAATAATACCATAGGCAGTTTCGGAGTAGAAGTAATTTGCTGCCCGTAGCAAATCTGAAACCTCTAGGGCTTACGACTGGGCGAGAAGGCCTATCACCATGGGATACTCTTGAGCAATTCTGCAACCTTCTCAGTTTTCTTCTGTACTGATTTCAGATATTATTGGGGGGGTAGGATAAAGATTATGTCGAATCGAACTAACCTGAAATATGAAGTTATTAGTGAGAGTAGCTCTGAATGATCAAACTCAAAGAAAAGCATGCAACTCTAACCACACACTTAAGAGCAGGAAAAAAATTGATTCAAGTTCTCTATTTATTTTAATGGCTACAAATATTTGTGAAATAACAATCAAATAGAAGAACATAATAAGTCCTGAAAGTCATGGCTTTATACTAACTCTGGCCCTTACTGGCTGACTAAGCGTTACGGCATCACAAAATCCTAAAGAGAAACAGAAATGGCTAGCAATTTTTCATCCACAGCCATTTACGTTTGAACCTGAGTCTGACCCAGAATGGGAAGAAGAGGACTCCCCACGCCAGCAATAACTCAGTGACACAAATTCTGGCTAGTCATTTTCTAATCCAAGTGCTCAGATAACTTTTCTCGCTTTATTAACAAGTTACAGATAAAACTGCAATCATTGTTTTAACAGCTTAGAAACATTTGACTACTATATCCTTAGAAAGAGACAATAGCCAAAATATATGCAGCCAGCAAGTGTCAACAGTTCAATTATTACTAAAAGCAAATATTGTGGATGTTGCTACTGCACATCAGCTAGCCAGCATTGACAATCATGATAACGTCAACTATGCCGGCTAACTGTGTCGCTAGCAGCAGAATTATGTAGCTAGCAACCTCAGTAACATATCATTCACTTACATAAGCTAGCCTTACGCTATTTGATTGTTTTCTGCCGGATGCACTATTGATGGGACTGCACCCGATTGAGGATAGAGCTTTTAACAAAGCTAGCCAGGTACGTTGTGTTAATTTCAATGCATTTAAAAACAATGTGCAGAGCACAAAGAGGCTCTGTCTAACCTGCACTGGCAATTAATAACTATTGCAAATATATTTCAGCCAACATTTCGGCCAAAAGCCTTTTGGAAGAAACATATTCAGCCTGGCGACCTGCACAATTTATAGTTTATAGTCTTTTGCTTGTCATAGCCAGATTCTCTCCTCTCCGGTCTTCATCAACGATATGGAACGTTGATTTGCTCAAGACCAGCAGGTGTAGGAGAGGGATATTCAAACAATAGACCAACTGTCACTGGTGCATTAAAATCAGATCCTCAGGTGACATCATGTGAGAATCCAAAATCACACCCACCGAAAAAAAGAGCTGTGATTTGAGGCAAACATCCATAACATTTAGGGACAGAAATCATCATTTTCAACATTAAACAGTTTTGGTTCACCCTCATAGCGTGAAAATACCATATACACATTTTCACTGCATGGACCCTCAATGTCTGCATCGAGCCATTTTCCAGGGAGAGGGAGAAATTGCACTTCAAACCAATGGCAATTTTCTATTCTTTCTTGCAAGCTTTGAAAGGTCTGCTTTCCGGTATTATTATTCTAATGTGGCACAGCCCATAATTAAATTTTTACCTCTTTCTTGTTTGTCAGTACACAGTACCTAAGCTTGCCAATTTTACAATTAAGGGCGTTAGAGCTTAAATAATGCCGGGCCCAAATCAATTCCATTTGCACAATAGGTGTACTTCTGTAATAATTACACCTTTGTACTCGCTGTAGCAGTTGATGACACGGCTAAAGTTAGCACGTTACCTGATTAAGGGGGAGGGCTGGCTTTCCCAGATTCCAATTAAAAATAGAAATTAAGTTCAGTTTAATTTAAAAAATAAGGAAGGTAAAGGGTGAAAAATCACGACTAGATAGTTTCGTCCGGTCCGGCTCTTTAAGGGGAATGTTAAAAATATTTAGTATTATTATTATTATTAGTATTAATTTTTTTTTTCATGTCAGTTCAATCTAGTTAACCATTTCACCATTCACCATGAAAGAAAGGCAATGGAAGATAAAATCAACATAAAAGAAAATGTATGGTATCCTTGTTTAGGATGCTCTTTTATGGTTTTTAGCAGCCTTCTCTTTGTCCATCCTCAGGGAGTTTTGACTTGTGTCCACTGTTCCTCTATCCAGACAATGTTTTCCTTTGACACATTAAATCATTATATTACTGTAACAGATGCACCTGCAGTTAGGGCACAACCTACCCAACCTCTTTCAAGTGTCAATCAGTCAGATTGCACGTGTTGCTTTAGAATCCCATTCATTCATTTGTTGATTTTAAAATGACTTCTATAGCGGAAGTGTCTTGGAAATTGATCTTGAAATGAATATGAAACATTTAATTATTTTAAATTGTGGTTTCTTTATTTATAGTTTTAGTGTCTCCGTTATTTTGTCGAACCCATTTATGATCCCTTATATAAACAAGAGAATCTCAGCTTGAACAAATGTGTATTCAAGTTTTGCTTTTTAAACCGTTTTGCACATTTGATCAAAGCATACTTCAGGAATGATTTTCTGAAAACGGATCTACGATAGTTGTAGATAGTTTAATTAATACAGACACGGATAACACCATGGGATCCTCTGAAATATGAACCTATCTTACCTTTCCTTGAGCATCCATGCTGTGTTAGTTTTGGTTTTGTCTTTGAATAAATCCACTGTAATAATTTAGAAATTTTATAATTATTGTCAAGGATTTTCTGCATTCTGTATCAGCGCTTCCATATTCCCATTCCATTCAATGAAACCCCATGCTGCCTGATACTCAGGTCAAGCTGATATTTACCATTTGTTCTTAATACTGATGTCCTCAGTTTTCTAAAACAATTTAGTCATAGAGGCCCTGAACACGTGTTTTGAAACAACATCTCACAGGTCATCATAAACCATGCTAATCCAATTACTGCTTAAATTTTATTTTATACTTGCTAGTCACAAACAGGTCAACGTGCGCCGGCAGGTTAACATTAGCAGTGTTTTGAATTGGTTAAAAAAATCTATTATTATTTTTCTAATTTTTATTATATTTTAAAAATTTCCATTGACCCACTTACTAAATCATTACTATTATGCTTAAAAATCATCCAGATTTTTGCCCCGATGGGACAATTAGATGTAATTGCTATCTTCGAAAGTGAATCTTTTAAGATTTTCACCAAGACTGGTCAACCACTAATTATAACTTGCAAACTCCCATCAGACCTGTCTGTTCTAGAAACATATTATATATGCATTTTAATATTTTATGAATAGAACCAATTAAATAAACCCTCGATCTAGCCCTTTTATTTGTATTTCCATCTAATTACTGAAAGACTATCTCTTTGCTATATCCTAACCCTAGGCTTTGCAACGACACTACGTTCCTCAAATATAGGTGGTTTGGCTTTGTAGATGCATACAGCTATTACCAGGGTATGTGAAGGGTTTAGTGTGCAGAACAGCAACAGTTAGCAGAGCTGCTGTCAGGGTGGCAGCGAGCATGGCAGCCATTAGCTGTCAGATTGTCACATGCTCCATAAGTGATTACAGGGAAGACGTGTTGTGACAGGTCATTTCAGGGCAGCGATGCGTGTCGATGTTTGCATAAATCATTTGAAAGGTGCTATTGAGACAGAGACTTGTTCCGGTTATCAATGCAAAATGACAAATATATGCTCTGTATTGGCATGGGGAAAATATATGGCGAGGGGGGGGTGGCATGGGTTAAAACGTGGACGTAAATACTTCTGATTTCGCGTAAAGTTAAAATCTGCAAAGGAAGTTACCATCAGAAGGCAACGGCAAACACTTTGTTCCTTCATTTAAAAAACCCAGAGGATTCGGCAAGTTAATGCGATCCATTTTGAATGACTATACGCAAATGGGGATGCCATGTATCGCAATTTAGCCCCACTTATACACAAGTTGTGCTGGCTATTTTTGCACTTTACCTTAGCTATGCTGTTAGGCACATCATTGTGCAGACACCTGGCTGACAAGCCTTAGCTCATCCTTAAAGTAGTGACTTATTTTCCCTTTTGTGTTTTACAAATTTGCCTGCAAAGGACTGGTGTCCTGTCCTAGGTGTACCCTGCCTCACACCCTGCATAATTTAGCTTCCAGCGAGCATTAATTAGATAAGAGCTTATGGAAAATTCATGAATGAATATTTCATGTGTTTTGTCCACCATTATTGACCCTAAGCAAATATCTGCCTCGTAGTTTATTATTATTTATGTTTTTCCCCTGAATTATCTCAAACAATTTGGAGTAGAGTTTGTTTCTGAATTTTTGCAATGAGCAGTTATCTGACCACTAGGCCACTAAAAGTTGAACCACCGTTCCCCCGTTCAAACGTGATTCTGAGCTTTCTGTGAAATTACTAGAGCATGTATGTCTATACTGCTACTCACCAGTAGCCTCCATAAATCAGGGTTCTCATAAAGGAATGTACCTTATAAAGGGAAGATATTCAATTTACCATGCATAATTATTATGTAATGACACTGCATTTATATATTAATTCAGTTTTAAATCTGAGATGTCAGGGTTGTCAGGGTAAGTTCAGAATCACAATCAGTTCTAGTGTGTCACCTTGTCATTCATGGCTAAATCCTCTGCCACCAAATTAATTAATGGGTCGCCCAGAGCTATGATCAAAAGAAAAGGACAAAACAGGTATCATATAAAATAATATAAACAAAACAGTCTGCCCTGAGGAATGAAAATCAATGTGGCATGTCACGTAGAGTGCCGGTTAGAGTGGGTTAACCGAGGACACAAGTAGGAGGACAGATTAATTAAATACAAGCTGTAAACAGTGGTCACGGTAAGTTTAGGATCAAGGCCCATTGCATTATATATAGGCAGCTGCCTAAGTAATCATTTTCCACCAGTGGGAAGACGCAGTTGCTTGAGACACTTCAACAAGCTTCCCTGGCTTTCATGATAATACATTAATTCAATTTCTGAGAATATGCAACTTCCACAGGAGTTTGGGTATTACCAGAATGTAATGTTATTTTATTTTTTTTGGGATAAATCAAATTGCAGACTGTAAAAATAAAAAATGACAAAAAGAAAAAAAAGAAAAAAGAAAAAAGATTACATTAGTCAATGTAGAGATTGTCGGCTTCTCTGCATGACCATGGAGCTTCTAAAAATAACTAAATAACTAAATAAAATATACACTATGTCTGATCTAAGATGAGCAAACGCATACAACCCATGCCAAATAATTAACTTTCTCTGAAACATAGAAGCACATGCTGTTCTTTTTTTTTAGTCCGACGAAACGTCTTCACAAGATTCAGATTTCAATAGGCTCTGTTCTTGCTGAGCAGTCTGCTTCCAACATGTATCTCAGCACATGAGTCATCAGAGTGAAACATAAGCCCAGGCTTGCATCTCGGTGTTTTGAAGTGAATATGAACACGACAGTCTTGTACTTAATAGCTGTTGAGCAATCTCAG